>PVIH01009976.1:0-78691 GCA_004025045.1 Sigmodon hispidus | reverse complement strand
TTTTTTCAGAAGACAAGTTCAATTCCTAGAAATGACACTGGTATCTAGCTCCCATGTCTGACTGTTTATGACCACTTATAACTCTAGCTCCATGAGATCAAATTCCCCTTCTGTCCTCCATGGGCACTTCCACACACATTGAATGCACACATGTTCACGCATGCACACACACACACACACACACACACACACATTTTACAAAAAATATTTAACTATCATGAGTGTAATTCTAAAAAAATTATTTAGCAACAGAAAGAATTTTCACAAAGTAACCACTCATTCTCCCCTTACTATTTATTTTTAATAAATAACATTTATTGTTGAAACTTATTTGTAGACTCCAGATGCAGAGTTGAATTAATTCTATCTACCTCTCATTTCAAAGCTAGCTGCCAACATTACCCATGGTGTTGACAAACCCTTGCCATCTGATTTTTTTCTTCCTATACATTCCAAGTCCCTACACCCTTTGCTACCTCCATGGGTATTCACTCTAATGCATTTGAGATGAGTCACTGAATATGTATGTGTCCCTATAAAATAATAATGTTGTTTTTTGATGTTTTTAATTTGCATAAATGCTATTATACTATAAATCTTGTTCTGTTTCTTACTTTAAAAAAAGAAAATCAGCAGTATGATTTTTAGATCACTCCATGTGGCAAATACGTCCACTTACTTCACAAGGCTGCTTTGTTGTTGTTGTTGTTATTATTATTATTATCATTATTATTAAAGTATTCTTCAGCTGGGGTTGAAAGGGTCTGTTTCAAGTTCAATAAAGCTTTTTCAGGACCTACTCCAGGTATGGTTTGATGGGACAATGTTAAGGTATGTGGACTCACTAGATCAGAGTGTATGTATATTTAACTAATTAGGCATTAATGAGTTGTTCCCTAAGACAGTGGAGATGTTTAAGTCTTTCCTGAAGGTTGGAAAAGAAAGTTCATCCCTTGCCATTGCTTGACATAGTACCATCCAACGTCCCAATGCCTGTAAACCCATAGGGAGTGAGTGTACCATATTTCACTTTGAATTTTCTTAATTTCTAATGAGTTTAAAAATCTTTTTATATGTTCATTGTACATTTAATATCTTCTCATACAACTCAGCTCCTTGAATTCTCTCCCTGGGTCTCTATTTCTGTCTCTGATTCTTTTTCTTTCTTGTTTCATATACATATATTTGAACTTTTGTATTCTTTTTAACTGATAAGTTTCTGTTATTTTAAAATATCATGCAAATAATTATCTCTATCACTTATTTTTTTATTTTCTTTGTTCTATCTAGTAAAAAGTCCATAATTTTGTGACCTAAATTGAATAGTGCTCAATGAATGCATGCTTTTGTTGCATGGCTGGAATTCTAGCCATTGTTAAGTCGGAGACTTTCAATACCTAATCTCATTGCTGGACATATTTCCTTCTTGACCTCCAGAATTAGACTTGGAGTGGCTTAGGTTTGCTAGTCCATTTATTTAGAAGTTACTGCTGGTCTGAAGGTTCTCTAAACCATTATGTTTCTGCTCATTCTTACCTAAGACTATCCTGCCTTTCATCTAGCTTACTTTATCAAGTGAGACTGCAGTTTGTCTTAAGCTTGTCTTTGACCTCTTGTTTCTGCTGTATGTGAAGGTGCCATCCTATACAGTTTCCTCTAAATGTCCAAAAACAGTGATATTTTCATAAACCCTGTACTGTGTTTGTTTTGTGGTTTCAAGTATTCTAAGTCTGCTTTCTATGAGGTAAATAAACATATACTGTCTTAGCAATGATTAAGCCTTGGACAGAGTGCCCCTGTAGCTTCCAAATTGGAATTCTCAAACCAGAGTCACAATTTCTGTGGCAACACTCCAGTGGCTGGAGTACAATAGGTGTGTCTGACTATGGAAAGACAGCTTCATGAAGTTCCCAAGACATGCCAAAGGATGATAGTATTGAGGGAAATAAGCCATTTTAAGTCAAAGGAATGGAATGTGCTCAAGTGTTTGCTGAGGCTGTCTTATTCAGGTTGAGAAAGGGGTGCTGCTGCATAAGATGCTGATTGTGCATCTGCTCAAAGCAGGGAAGTTTTCTGTCATGGCCCAGACAACTTCATTTCATTACAACATTTACTCAGCATCTTCTGGCTGCCAGTTCCCATGCTAAACCCTGAGTGAGGGAATTCAGCACTGAATCACACATGCCTTCAACTCTGGAACTTGAGCTCAAAGTCTGCTAGAGGGGTAGAGGCAACAAGTCCTAATGGGGTAGCATCAACAAAGGTTTTGCTTCTTTTGGTAATCAGCTCCAGAATCACATGATCTACCTTTATTACAAGTACATTCACAGTGTGTGATGTTCCCACTGTATTTGTTGAAACTTCTTCCATATTCTTCTTCAGTATCTGGATTTATTTGCAGCTTAGCCAAGGTGTAGTTTATAACTGTTCAAACATTGCTGTTTTGCAAATGTTGTGTAGCTGTGGTTAACATTTATCATCAATCAACATGAAGAAAATGAAATTGCCCTAGAAAATGTGGGTATTATTTAGCTGATCAGTTGTGAGACCTTAAAAACAAAACAAAACTATGTCTCTGAGAAAGAACAAATTAAATCCAAAGACTTCAGTACCATTTCATATTTGGAAGTTTCCCATCTACCTTTTCTTATAGACCATTTTTGGAGCAGAGGCTTGCTAATTGACTCAATTGACATTGAGTGAGTCAATTTTTACAATACATGCATATGATCTATAATCTCAAATATTCTACTTCAGAGATATAGTTTAAGTGTGTATGTGTGTTTGTGTATGTGTAAAATTCTTAGACCCATATTTTTATTTCCTAAGAGAGATACACGATTGTCCTGGGAAGGGGGAATAGATAAGATCTCCTGAGTAAACTAGGGGTGAGAGTGGCAATAGCGGGGAGGGGATAGGGGATGAGAACATAAAAGAATGGGATGAACAAGCTGGAAAAGACAAGGAGTGGGAGAGCAATGAAAGAGATATCTTAATAGAAGGATACATCATGGGGTTAGGGAGAAACCTGGTGCTAGGGAAATTTCCAGGAATCTACAAGGATGACCCCAGCTTAAACTACTAACAGTAGTGTAGAAGGCGTCTGAGCTGGCCTACCCTGTAATCAGATTGCTAACTACTCTAACTGTCAACATGGAGCCTGGATCCAGGAACTGATGGAAATAGAAGAAGAGATCTCTAGGCAAGCACCATGCTGAGCTCTGGGAGTCCAGTCAGAGAGAAGGAAGAGAGATTATATAAGGAAAGGGGTCAAAATCATGATGGGGAAATCTACAGAGAAAACTGAACCAAGCTTCCAGGAACTCATGTATTTTAGACTGACAGCTATGGAGCCTGCATGGGACCAAACTAAGCCCCCTGCATGTGGAAATCAGTTGTGTAGGTTGGTATGTTTAAGGGTCCCCTGGCAATGGGATCAAGATTTATTCCCAGTGCATAAGCTGGCCTTTTAAGAGCCTACTCATTACCTATGGTGGAACTCTTTGCACAGCCTTGATGCAGGGAAAGGGGCTTGGCCCTTCCTCAATTGAATGTAGTAGTAGGGGAAAGTAATAAGTTCTCCTCTAGGTTCATGACCTCAGAAGCCACTGATAGTTGGATAGGTTTGTGGGCATTAAGTACAATATATCATCTCAAGTTCTTAGATATCCATTTCTTACTGCTACTATCTTGCTTTCAACCATAACCACATCTTTTTCAGATGCCTGGCTTAGCCTCCTAAATGGTCTCCCTCTCTCCTCAATTATATTTTGGCACATAATCCTGTGGAATCTTTACAAATCTGTAACTTCTGCTCCTTAGAACATTTCAGTAGCTTTCCATATGATTATAAGTAAATGGCAGTCTTTTCATTACCCTTAATATCTTGTGGCACTATCTCCTGCATCTATCCCCATATCCTGCTAGGTTCTAGCTGTGCTGATTCCCTTGCTGGTCATCAAACACAGATGCTGTCTCATACTGAAAGGCTTATGCACATTTTGATTGCTTTGGATGAGATTCAACCAATCCATCCTATTTCTGTTTCAGTTCACACATTATACCTGCAAAGAGGAATTCCTTGATTTCAACTTGGTCAAGGTTTCTCTTACAGGTACTCCTTTGACCTGGGACCTATCTTCCAGAGCTTTAAGCCCTGATCTCATTATACTTTTATTATTTAATATCTGCCTCTTTCTTTTTTATATTAATAAACCTACAAAGTCTTCAAGTGTAGAGATCATTTGTGCCTTGTCTAAAACTGAATACAATACCCAGTAGAGTGTTTGGTGCATAATAGCTGTCCAAAAAACAATTGCTAAATGGAATCCTTAGTTATATGCCACTTCAAAAATGCAGATGCATTTTTATATTCCAGGACAAAACCTGAGGAGTCCAAGTACTTCATCTTTCCTCTCAACTTACTGAAACCTAGAATTTCTTTGGCTCCTAGAATTTCTTTGGCTCGTAATGAAGCCTGTGTGAAATTACCAATACCAAATGTTTCAAGAAGGGAAGTCTGAAAAAAACTGAGAACTTCAGGGATGTCTCAGTGATTAAGAGAATTAGCTGCTCTTCCGAAGGACCTCGGTTCTATTTCTAGTACATGTACAAAAGCTCTCAATTGTCCATAACCTCACTTCCAGGAAATCCAATGCTCTCTTCTGTTCTCTGTCGGTTTCTGGCATGCCCTTGGTACATGTGCATTTATGTAGCCAAAACACTCTCACACACATACAATAATAACTTTTAAAATAAAAAAAATATATAGTAAAAAACTGTTGGTGCTTCTAGAAGTAGTTTTCAATACTCTTAGCTTCAGGTTTCCAGGTCCTGAGAATTGCAATTAAGGTCACTGTGAAAAGAAACAGAAATGAGGGAGGGAGGAAAAGAAAGAGTGAATGGAGAAAGATAGACAGAGAGAGGCAGAGGGACAGAGACAGAGAAACACACAAAGAGTGAGAATATGAATACTTCCTAAAGTAATGAGAGAAAAATTGAGACTCGTTGGTGGGCCAAGCTGTAGAGACAGAGGTAAGGCCCAAGGGCCTAGAACACAGAGAGATGATGTCAATGAGAAAGGCTTAGAAACAGATTCAGAAGCTTGATGCATACCAGGATAGTATGCAGGCTTCTTCATATTTTGATCAATGACTTCTTTTAAGTGAAACATCTGGGGATGGAGCTTAAGGAGGTGGGAATATGTAGTTAGCAAAACTATCATACCAAAAAAAAAATGTGAAAAATAAGCTTGTTGTCTAGTGAATATACTTACCAGTAAGATTTTTGTACTCATCCATTTCTTTCTTTCATGTCCATACCATAAAAATGGCACAAGAAGTTAAGGGTAAAGGCTTCTCACCCTCAAAGTAGTGTTCAGGATAGTTAATGATAGTTTGGGTACCTGCCAAGAGTTCTGCCCCTACTTATCCCATGGTCTAGGCTACTGAGAATGTCACATAGATTCCACCACCAGAACTTATCTCCAGTCATCATGATTCTGACCTCAATTTGATTAAGATAACCACTGAGGCTCTAAATACAAACAAAGACGCAGGACAATCAGTTTTAGTTCAAGGCCAGCCTCATCTATATGCAAAGTCCCAGGCCAGCTGGGCTATATAGTGAGATATAAGAAAAAAAGAATGAAATTATCTCATTTGTAGGAAAATGGAAGTAAACTTTATGGCCTGTCACTGCTGCCCAAGAGTAAGTCCAGATTTGAATTCTCCACTTCTTCTCTAATGACTTTCATCTGTACTCTATGATTACTGGCCTGTCTATAATTTGTTTGCTGTGTATGTATGTCTAATCTGTATGTTCCTGCTGTCTATGAAGTACACTTGTGTTATGTATCTGTGTCTGAATCTGTTCCTATCCCAAGCCTATGGCTTTGCTATGTATTCATTGAATGGCACAGAAAATGTGGTATTGTAAAGAAATAAAGAGTTATTTATACAAATCCCTGAGTTTTACAAGGGAAGAAGTTATTTATAATGACCTGGGGAAACACTCAAAATCACAAACAGATGTTATATCCACATGTCATTTCCAACATTATGGTGTATTTGTTGTATGAGGTTGCTTTTAAACCCATTGGCTGCTTTCAGAAAATACTATAACACACACACACACACACACACACACACACACACACACACACACACACCTAGGATATAGGCTAGGAACAAAAGAGTATATAGTTTAAGATTAAAACTATACCTTTAGCTTAGGTTGGTAAAATTGATCATTTTGACAATTCAAGGCATCAGATGGTTGCTTATATTGTTCTCTTAAAAGAAGGTTAAATTTAAAACAGAGTCCACAATAGTATAATATGATAAATACATAGTCTTAAAGGATCTCAGGCATATTATTAACTTGGCTGCAAGTTCTATAAAGTGGTCAGTCTTTTGAATGCAATAGGCATTTTCAGGAAACTGTATTATCACTTGAGTTAAGTAATAAGTTATACTAATGACTGAACTCACAGTTTTCTAAGCAACAAGTAAAAAAGAATATCCAGGGATAGTTGGGGTTCATTACTGGGTGTATTTCTTTAAGGACATGCTACAGAATTTAGATCTTTAGCTTAATTTGTCCAAAATTAAAATAAATGATTCAAATGAAGAGAGTAGTTTTGGTGAAGGCACTCCCTTAAAAAACCTTTGTGTGATTAGACGCATAAGAGTATTCCTAGTTTGATAGATCCTAAAGCTAAAAAGAGACCTATAGTGCCCTCATATAGGACTAGCTGCCATGAAAGATCGTTGATCTATTCAAAATGTAGGACGTAGTATATATATCCCCAGAGTCTATGTTTCAGTTTTGAATGCCACATTTCAATAGGCAGACTCAGTCTGATGTGTATGAAGTAAATGACCAAAGGAACAAAACAGGAAAGGAAGTATAGGGCACATTTAGTAGAATGAAGAGTTGGATTCTTGGAAAATATAGTCACCCTCTGGAGGTCACTTATCATGAGTTCTAAAGATAAAGTGCCATAACTCATCTGTTTGTGTGCCCTAGAAACTCTAAGAGGAGCTATTAGTTGGCTAGACAGTGGAAGTGGTTAATTATCAGAAGGCTAGGCATTTGCCAATATACAACAAAAATGTCTTTAGTGAACCCAGATTTCAGATATAGCCTGGGATACTTTCTGAAGCTATTCTAGTTGCAAGTTAGAATATGTTGAAATGAGAAATGAGAAAATGTTGCCAGATGACTAGAAAAGCTGGTAAAATGGATTGTGGAAGCAGTAGCTCTTGGAGTCTGAAAAGCCTTTTGGTTATATTGTTTATCATCTCTTTTTTCACGTATGGTTATCTACTCATTCATTCACTTACTCTTGAAGAAGAAAATTCTTTCAATAAGGTGCTTTATGGACAGAGAGCTTCCTATGGCTCTAATGACCCTAGAGCTATACATTAGTAAGATTGTTTGGGAACAGAGAAGTCTTTGCCCATAGTGCTTTTCATCTGTTAGTAGTTACCTGTGCTAGAGATGGGAGATATATTTCTTCAGGAGATCCAGATGATCCACACAGAGCCCCATAGTAGCCATGCTCAACAGTATGCTAGAAATTAAGTCATGACTTTATCATTACTCACACTACAGAATTGGCAGCATAGCCCTCCCACCTCTACTTTGTCAGAACCATAGTAGATTTGATGGCACCACAGGCGGCAGAGACATCACAGAGCCCTCCATCAAGGAAGTGTGATTAATAGAGTGTGAGAACAACCAGATTGCAATGATGTAAAGGACTCAGAGATGAATTTGCCAATTAGTATGGACAACAATTTGATGCCAGGGGATTCACAATCTTATATTTCAGTTTTAGAGCAGCAAAAATTTGAAAATACCTTGGAGTCCCCACCCCCATAGCAGGAAATTCATGGTCAACCCCTTGAGATACAGTTGTTGAATCATACCATGAGCCTCTAACATTCTTCAGTGTTTATCTGGGAATTTATCCACCCTGATGGAAATAGATTTGGCTACCATGGATATAGTAGAAACTCAAAAATATGGCAGTTTCTAATATAGTAGAAACTCAAAAATATGGCAGTTTTTATTTTTGTTTTCCTCTCCATAGGGCTATTACTTCTACCTTTCCACCAGTGTGGATCATGGAGTAGAAACAGCTCTAGGTTCTCACCTAAAGCTTTTACTGTAACTTTCTACCTTTCTTAGGCTTCAGCATATTTGTTGTGAGGGCTCCATGTTTGTTCAAGATTAAAAGGAGATGAGTTATAGGATTGGTCTCATAGAACTCCAGCAACTCATTTTTATCAGCTAAATTTCCTGGCCTCCTCCTTCTTGAGGTGACTCGAGGAAGTAATGTACCACAAGTGAGCTTGGACATACTTCCACAGTTCTGAAAATTATTCCTTCAGGGCCTGAGATCCATGTATCAGGATGACCTTGATGGATGAGATGTTAATGCTTGTGCCAAGGTGGCTAGACATTTCTGCCTCTGTTGCATATGCCATTTACCAGTCTAATGATATTTAATCTGTAGCCAAGTTTTAAGCGTATTGATGGCTATAGACAGAGGCAAGGGATGATCTGTAGCTTGTCTTATGAAGGGAGGTGATAACAAAAGTGTCCTTATGATTATTATGCAAAGTTCATTCTTCTACAAGTCCTGTACTATACTGTACTGCATTTAAAAGGACAAAGTCAGAAAGCAAGCAATCAGGTACCAGGATTAGGAAGAACATCAGGAAAGAGTCAAGGATGAGGGCCTTCTGTGAGGAGCAGAGTTGCTTCTGGTGATTCTATCATTACAGGCCACTCTGCCTCTCACATTCATATGTCTGCCATTGCAACTACTATCAAGGTAAGGATCATGTTTCTATTCATTAGGACATGCTTGTATTTACACCCAGTCTCCTATGGAGGAATGATAATAGAATGGCTACAGATACAGAGTCATATTATTTACCTGCCTTTTATAGAGGGGAGTTGAGGCACGACAAACTGGTTAGGGGTTAATAAGGCATGGGATCAATAAGACTTGGTCTTTCACATGAGGTATGTGGAAATAGACTCAAAGCTGATTCTAGATCCCGGAATTCCCCTTATACAATGATGCATTTTTCAAGTTTTCAAAGATAGCTTCTTTCATATAAAGTCCACCACAAAATGCTCCATTTTCTTTTTCCTCCTCTCCTCCCCATCATTATGTAAGAGGGGCAGCAAAGGTTCAAGGGGCTACAAAATTACTGTTAAGATGGAAAAAAGGTTCTTATATCTATCAGAAAACTTATCTCCAAATACTGCTATTTGTTACAGGGCTGTCATGGTGATGATAGAAAATGATGGCTGGTTGTGTGAGGACATAACAGAATGCAAACATGCTGAAAGACCTTAAGGATTTCAGAAACAGCTCTGTGGGCCACTCACTTGATTCTGGCTGTGTAGTTTGTTTGATGATAAATATTGGGAGGTAGGTGGTTGGTGACTCACTTTCACTTAGAAAATTGCCTTTTTAAAAAATAACTGAAGCTAATAAATGTGTCTGTTTAACTCGGTGTAACAATGTGTCTGGGCTCAATGGCTTTCATATTCCAGTTCTACCTTGAAATTTGCTTATTGTGTTTTGTGTTAATAAAGTGCTAGGGATAAATAGAAACAGGCTATATTTTCATTGATCTAGTTTGAAAGTCTAAACTGTAGTGGGATTATGCTGGTAATGTGAATATTTGTCCCCCCTATGGATTTAAGAAAATCTGATTGGCCAAAGGCAAACAGGAAGTGTGGACGGGGCTACCAGGCTAAGAAAATTCTGAGTACAGGAAGAACAGAGACCGATGTCAAACAACACAGACTTCAGAGAGATGCCACAGGGATATGACAGAGGTGCGAGGAGCAGAAAGCAGCAGACACAGAGGAAAGAAGCTTAAATGCTGCTATGAGTCACATGGCTGAACAAGATGGGTTAAATTGAGAGCAAGTGCTAGCAAATTATATGCCTGGGCCATAGGTCAATAAGCATAAAAATAATATAAACCTGTGTGTGTGATTATTTGAGGCTAAGTGGGGCTGAGACTGGGACTAAACCTTTGGTCCAGGCCCAGAAAGTCTGGGCCAGAACCATGACCTTGAAGCAGTAACCCAAACACCATTATTCCCTCAAACTTTACTTAAATTGGACAAAATATTAGACAATACCACACTGTTTCTGATACCTTCATCTTGCAGATTTGAATCTTATAAGGAAGGTAGTGATCTTTCCCAGGGCACTCACTGACCCTATACTTGCTAAATAAGTGGGCAAATGAATGTGCAAACCATTATCCAAATCGCATTCTTTCCTACACAGTTAGACTCTTTCTCTAAATATCTTCGTCTCCACCTGCATTTTCATTTCATAATGGGAGTGAAAGGAAAGCTGGTGTAGGTGGAGATATGATTTTTTAATGATGTGTCAAGGTCATCAAATAACTCATGTTTTGTTTGTTTTCAATCTTTCACTCCGGTCTCACTCCAGTTACATTGAAAGTTTTGCCTTCATATTTTGCCACACTTGTGGCTTACAGACAGCTTGCTAAGGTTCTAGCTCACAAACCTACACAGTTCCACTGAAGTATATCTTAGCTGTGCCAGCCAGCCAGCTTGGAGTTGCCCTGACCTCATATAACTGAGTGGATAACAACTGGCTTTGTTCCTTTATCATTTCCTAACTGCTATGATTTACATGTTCATGGACACCAAATTTAGAGCCATAGGATCTTCAACCCAGGTTATTTTTGACAGAAGGTATCTGGTGTCTGGTTCAAGTTCATCTTCTTATATATCTACATTATCAAGTTTACAGATTTTTCTTCCAGGGCCATCTTTGTTTTTCAATTTCTTTTCATAATTGCTCCTGCCTTTTCATTACCTTAGAATGCTACCTTCCAACATTATTCACAGAAGAATCCTACAATACTCACTTCCAAACCTTTAACAGACATCTTTAGTCTCAGCACAGACAATAACTCTCCTTGATACATTCCCCACTTCACGATCATCAAGATAGGAGAGACCTCTGAACCCATACAATCTATCACCCCATTATGTAGATCAAAATACTGAGCACAGAGAGAGCTGATGTATGCTCAATACTGTGAAGCATATCAGTAGAGCAACTGGGACTCAAATTAAGCTTGCTTGATATTTGTATTGTCTTCCTCTATTTTGTCCTCTTTACCTGGTTGACATCTTTCACTAAACAGTAGAAATAAAGCAAACACACACAAACTTTCAATGCTCAGAAAGATCAAAGGGAACACAGGAGCATAACATTTCATAATATTAACTGGAGATATCTTTGGATACATAGACTGTGGATGACATTTTCTGTTTCTTTTTCTTATTTAGAATTTATCAAAGGTTCCCTGATGATAGGATATTGCTGGCAAATTGAAAAAAGTCAATGCCTGAGCAGAGAAAGATGAGAAAAAAGAGGGAATAAAGAATAGAATGAAGTAAAAGAATATTAGCAGGGGAAGGAGGAGGAGGGAGAGGAATATTAAGAAGAGGAAGAGGTACCCTTGCAAAGCCAGCATGAGTATGGAAATATTTTGGAGAATTCAATGCTTCTTTTTAGAAGGCTTTGTCCATTGATTGTAAGTGGAAAACAGCAGCCATCCAGTTCTTTGCCTTTTAATTAATAAATATAGCTCATCCTAGGGAAGACTAATTCTTTTTTCAGCAGGCATTGATTCCTTAAGTGGGGCCAATACCAAAAGGACAGCCCTAAAATCATATATGTGAAGGTAATATTAAATGGACTTAGTGGGTTGTTTATATGTATATAAACATATATATATGTAAGTGGGTTGTTTATATGTATATAAACATACATATATGTAAAAGCAATAATTAATGAAAAAGATGACATGAATTTGAGAGAATGGGGACATGACTTGGAAAACTTTAGAAGGGGAAAGGAGGATGTAATTATATTTTAGTCAACAACATTAACTCGCCCCTCAAAAAAGTTATACAGTTCTCACATTAGCCCCAGCCTCAGGGCTAGATAAAACTGTGTCTTGGCAGAAAGGATGCCTGTCCAAGACTTAGTGATCTTTAGATCCATATCTATATTATTGACTTCACCCTTCATCTTCATAGGCTGCTTGAATTACTGTGTTCCCTTGTTGAATTCAACCAAGTACTGAGAGCCAGGTGGATGTGAGCAGTTGGATGAATGTGATAGAAACAGAAATCAGATGCGATTGTTGGCTGTAAGGGCATCCACCTAAATGAAGAATACAGATGTGCTCATAACAAAGGCAAAGGAAGCATGAAGAGAGCTCTCAAATTCAATTCCAGATGCCTGGAGGGTGATATCACATCCCTATGGGAACACACAACTGTCTTCAAGGGATGATATTGCAACAGCTGCTTTCAGGGATGCTATACTCAGTATGTTAAATGTAGGGTCGTGGAGATGGTGTTCATAAGCATGCTTAGGCCCTCTTTAGATGCCTTTACTTAGGGACAGATACCTCATCTCCCTTCCTTCTATTTCCACCATCAAAGTATAAAGAGGGCCTACATCTGGATCAGGAAGTCAGTCTGCAGAACAATCTATAGGTCATTAGTCAGCAAGAATAAGCAAAATGGCCTCAGAGGTCCCCAACTGAGCTGTCATCTCCTCCAGCATGCACACTTCTGATTTTTTAGAAGCTTCTTTAGTCCTAACTCCTATCCTGTAGTACAGTAAGGTCCTCTAGCAGCTGGTTGAGCAGTATGTAAGATTTCACATTTAACTCCTCAAGTTTGAACATAACAGCTTCTCAAAACTGCCCTTCTCAGTTTGTGTCATATCCCTGAGATTATCGGATACTTAAGGGTCAAGTACACACATAGTTTCATATTTAGGAACATTGAAAAAAAAATGTGACTCTTGGAACATCAGCCTTGGGTAACCAGAAAGAATATCAAAATAGGTAGGCTTTTTTTTTTTTTTTTGTAATTACCTCTGAAATTGAGCTTTACTCTTGGTTTGGTGTTAATATCTCCAGAAGACATGTAGATGTAATCCACAGTTACACACTTACACACCTGAAGACAAAAGCCTTTCTTCACAAGTCACCATGTCACATGATATATGTTAATTATAGACACAGGTCATAGAAGCCCAGCTTCCTAAAGCTTGCCAAAGGCCCCTATTGTATTAGAGGTGTAGAAATTAGTGTAAGGACTCCTGTCTCAGCCAAGGTTAAAGTAGGTGGTGCTATTTTAAAAGGATTTGGAAGTATGAGAAAAAGAAAAAAAAATGACTTGTTTCTTACTGGGCTTTTATGGCTTAAGAATTATGCTTTGGTTTAAGATTTCCTGTAGAAACTAAATGTGTTCTCTCAAAAATTTTTATGTTAAAGTTCTGTGTGTGTAGATGGTATCTTTAAAGCAGTAATCAAAGTGAAATGAAAGTGTTGATGTTGGCCCTATCCGAATTTGACTGCTGTCCTTATGACAATGGATTAGGACACAAAGAAAGAAGAACATGTTAGGACACAAGAAGTTGAACACAACAAGCCACAGCCACAGGCCTTATGAGAATCTAACTCTGCTCTGACTTTCAGTTCCATGCCTCTCTAGCCTCTGAAACTGTGGGAAAACCCATGTTTTAAAAAATACACTTGGTCCATAGTACTCTGTCATGACAGCTTGAGTAAAGTAAAGCAGCTCTTTTTGTGAGAAGGAATCTAAAAATTGGCAACTAGTTAAAATGGAGATTTATCTACTACTCTTCCAATGCAGTGATTTGGCAAGCCTGCAATGGGGCCTCAAGTCTGCTTGCACAAGATTCCCTTTGGGAATTCTGTTGGACATGGGCCACACTTTGAAAAAGCAGAGCTAAGATACTAGACTTGGACTCGGAAGTGGTAGAATTAAATCATAACTCTGGCTAACATCACTCTGAGGCCCTGGATCAGCAAGGATACTTTCTGGATCTGTTTCTTTCTTACAAAATGATATCCACACTATGAGTAATCTGTAGGCTACAGAGCTGATGATGAGCATGTACTGTGTTAGCTTGTGCTGCTAAGATAAAAATTACAAACTGGTTGCTAAAACAACAGACTGTCTCCTTGCTGTTATAAACTTTGGAAAGTCCAAGACCAATATGGCTGCATGATTGGTTTATGGTGAGAGATGCCTTCATGTTTTATAGACACCAATCTTCTTCCTTCATATCTGCAAAAGACTGATTCAAAGTCACCTTCCTGCTGTGGGTAACAAAAGTTCTGATATTCTCCAATTCCTTATGTAAAGTCACAGTGTTTGCATATCTTCTATGCACATCCTCCTGTGTACTTTAAACCATGGTTGGGATACTTTCATACTCAATAAAATATAGATGCTATGTGGATAACTACATATCTGGAAAAATCTAGGGCCATATTCCTGTGGTGGAATGTTCTGTATGATGTAAATAAAGAACTGTGTTGGCCTATGTAGAGCACCACAGAAGTGGGTGGGGAATCAGAGCGCAGGCAGGTAGGAGAAGGGTGGAGTTAGGTCAGTCTCCATCAGACCCCTAAGAGGAGCAGACATGTAAGAGGTACTGGCCAGCCACGGGTTGAGCCACATGGCGGGAAGATTAATAGAAAAGGGTTAATCTAAGAAGAAAGAGCTAGTTAGTAATGGGCATAAGACATAGGCCAAATAGTTTAAAGGATATAAGTGTGTGATTCATTTCTTTGGGGGACAAAACTGCCGCAAACCAGGTTCCAACCACCGCCGCACGTGCGCCAGGTCACAAACCTCCGGGACCCAAAACAGGCTTGGAAAAACTTACTACAACATATTCCCCTGCACCTCCTCACAACAATAAGAGAACAGAAAGGGTGAGGAGTGCAGGGGAGAAGAGAGGCAGCTGCCAATGAAGGAAAATTTTCAGGAAAAAGTCAAAAGAGCTTGAAAAGTTATTTCCTATATGTCATCCTATCTTTCAGTAACTGTCAGTGCCTTTGCTGTTAGAGTTATTTGTTAAGATAAGCCAGATGCTAATACTACCTCTTAAAGGACATGGTACCATAGAAGGGGTGGCTCATGGAGACTATCACAACTTGCCACTATATAAAGAAGGATGTTAATAGCATGGTCGGTCAACAGGAAGAAAGGTTAACATACAAAGTAGTGAATTTCAGTTTGGGAATGTAGCATGCATGAGAACCCTGTGTTTGAATGATTCCCAACATCATATAAGCCAAGCATGGTGACATATGTCACCACAGCAGGAGGATAAGAAGTTGAAGGTCTTCCTCTTATATATAGCATGTTCTGGAACATCCTGCTGAAATATTTGCAGTGTAAACATGAAGACCTAACTTTTTTTTAGTTATAGAATGTTAATAAGCTCTTAACACTATGCTCAGCACACAGTTAACATGTATTAAATGGCATTTGTAGTTGTAAATTGTTGGGATTAGAAGACATGCAACTGTCCTATATTAAAGGCACAAAGAATCTACCATGTAAATTTCACACATAAATACAAATTTTCAATTTTGTCATTAAATTACAAGGATGTCATAAATTTTTTTATTTTGTTATTATGAACAAAGAAGTCACACTTTCTATCCTTGTATATCCTTATTCAAGGTCCCTTCCCCCTCCCACCATATCAGGTCATTTATTCTTCTCCACAACTCCTCATCTCCTCCCTGGGCAGGCAGCTGGCAGTCCCAAGGTCCCACTAACCCTAACCCAAAGATCAACAAAACAAATAACAACATATATTGTATGGGTATATAGAAAAGGAAACAATTATTTGTGGGATAATGTCCTTGTACACTGTTAAGTTTTGCTACTTGTATTGATTTAATAAAATGCTGATTGGCCAGTACTAAAGTTGGGGCAACTAGACTATGATAATTCTGGAAAGTGAAAAGTCAAAGTAGTAGAAGCCAGTCAAATGCAGAGGAAGCAACATGAGAATGATACATTGATGCAAAGGTACCAAGCTACATGGCTAAACTTAAATAGAATCTTGGGTTAATTTAAATGTAAGAGCTAGTCAGTAATATGCCTGAACTACTGTTCCAGCATTTACTATACTATTAAGCCTCTGAAAAATTATTTCATTAACAGCTGTAGGACTGACTGGGTGGGCTGGGTAGGACACAAAAACTATGGCTACAATAATTTGCTCTTGGTAGTATTGGTACAATTGTAAACTGGTGAAGCCATTATGAAACTCAGTATGGAGAATTCTCAAAATGCTAAAAACAAATCTACCATAGGGCCTAGCCATATCATTCCTTACCAGTGGTTCTCAATCTGTAGGTTGTGACTCCTTTGGGATTGAATAAATCTTTCATAGGGGTCACCTAAGGCTACCCTGCATATCAGATGTTTACATTATGACTCATAACAGTAGCAAAATTATAGTTATGAGGTATCAATGAAAATAATTTTATGGTTGGTGTCACCAAAACATGAACTGTATCAAAGGGTTGCAGCATTAGGAAGTTTGAGAATCACTGCCTTAGAATTTTCCTCAAAGTGTTTGACATTCTTCACAGATACTTTTTCAGCAACTCTTACAAAGCAAAGTATTTAACTGAGGCTTGATTACAGTTTCAGGAGTCTAGTCCATTACCATGGCAGGGAGCATGAAGGAGCCTGGGAGTAGGCAGGTGTGGTGCTGAAGAAGTAGCTAAGAAGTACATCCTGATTATATATATATATATATATATATATATATATAAGATAAATATGTTTCTTAATATATATATATATATATATGAGAGAGAGAGAGAGAGAGAGAGAGAGAGAGAGAGAGAGAGAGAGAGAGAGAGAGAGAGAGAGAGAATGGGCTCGGGAATGATGTGGACACTTAAAACCTCAAAGTGGCAGATTTTTGATTTCCTCCAACAAGGTCAAGCTTCCTAATCCTTCTCAAATAGTGCCATTCCCTGGTGATTAAACATTCAAATATATGCCATGGGCCATTCTAATTCAAAGTACCACAATGTGCTACATATGCAGGACAGCAATACTTATAATCAAAGCACTGTGGAGGCAGAGAATATATAATCTTCATTTAACCCAGGTCTTCAAGGAGTTTCAGCCAGAGCTGTGTCTCAACTCTATTACTTTTGAGTTTAAGTTCAATATCTTGGCATGGCACACTAGGTTGATGCAGGTTAGAGGCATGTTTAAATTTAGACCTGAAGATAGGAACCAATCTTTCTCCCAAAGAGACAGAATCATGATTGAAGAATAGAGCAGGTATATTGCCTCATTTAATAAAATACTTCTGTTATTTAAAAATATATGTATGTGTGTGGTCTTTGTGTGAGTTTGTACCAGTGCATATAGGTGCCAAAAAGACTGTACATGTCTCTCTAAAGCTATAATTACAGGTGATTGTAGACCATCAATTGGGGATTGATCTCATGTTCTCTGCAAGAACAATATGTGATCTCAACCGCTGAGCTTTTTCTTCAGCACCACTTTGCTTCACTTTGCGACTTGGCTTTATGCTTGATATTAGATAAATGTTCTCACTTATCTCCAGATCCTGGGTGAATGAAGAATGATGCAAGCTAGGTTTTTTCAGTTAGTACTGAGGAGTAAACATTTAGTTAGGTACAAGTGACCTCCTTGTAAAGCCAGATTCTAATCTGGAATTTGTGTAGCACTGGGAAGTGGAGTGAAAGCTTTACATGTTTAATATAGTCTTACTATTTATGATTATGGCTGAACAGAGCACCACCCATCCTGGAATGAAATCAAAGCTGGAAAGTAGGAAGGTTTGAACATATCTAAGGTGGAAATAAAAAGGGTATGTTTTTCTGGAAAACTGAGCTTGGCAGGGAAATTGTGGTTTCCTGCTCCAGAGTCATTCATAGACTCTTGGTTGATGTTTTTACAATAGCCCAACAGCACTGTGGAGCAGAAAAATGCAAGCAGTTGAAAGTCTGAAAAGCTACACTCATGTTCTGGCTTGGCTCCCAGTTTGTTCTCAGGCATTGCCCAATGTCTCTTTAGGCCTTACATGCCTTCTGGTAGTGAGAGTAAGAGGCCTTTCCTCACTCTGGGCCTACCAATAGAAAGAGGCCATCTGTACCTTCCACACAAAGGTTCTGCTTGTGTGTGCACAGACTGTCAATGTGCTTGGCAGCTTTCTTCTAGACTGTGGTCAGTAGACATGAAGAGAAGCCCCCGGATTTTTTGTCTGGAAGGGATTTGGGGAAAAGTTGCCTGGTTGGTGTGACTTTAGCCCAATAACAACTAGATACCACTGAAATATGAGAAAAATGCCAAAACGTTGTGGTCTTCAGATGATAGGGCAGAAGCCAAGGTAAAAGAAACCATGGTAGTGAGAGACTTCTGAGTCTTGGTTCCTTTAGCATCTCGCATGACACTGAGAAATTAATGTGTTGCTGTTCAATGCTCTGCCTTAATTTGAGGGCAGAGATGATTGTAATCAGTTGCTCCCTCTGTACTGCAGAGCTATAGGCAAAATCCTGACTGTAGGTGGGTTCTGAGGGAGGATTCCGAAAGATCCAAAATACATCATTTGTTTCATGGCTAGGCTGATTTTACTTGCTTTTTTTTTTTTTTTTCAAATTTTAAAGTATTTATTTGATTTCTTCTCTCTCAATTTCTCCTTCTTTCTTCTTGTTCCTCTCTTCTTCTTTGACATGTGAATGGAATTGTGTTTTCTAGGCCAAGATAGGAGCTCATTCTTCATGGACTTCATTGATATACCATGACACTGGGATTTTAATTTGATTTTTGAATTGATATAAATTTAAAAGATTTGAAGAATGTACTGAATGCTTTCATTCATATGGTTTTTATATAAAAATCCAAGTGAGATATTAATATTATCTACTCAAACATTAGTCATTTATTTCCTCATGCAGTTTAGGTTTACCTCAAACTCACTATATCTTGAAATGATCTTAAAATTCTGATTCTTCTTCCTTCATTCTCCATAGTACTAGAACCACAAGCATATGCTACCATACTCAAATTAATGTGATGTTAGTGATTAAATTCAGGGCTTCATGAATTCCAGGCAATCACTCTACTAACTGAGGTATTTCTCTAGCCAGTTATTACTTTTTATTATCTAAAATTTCTAATACCTTTCTTGTAGGAGTTAGCTATTGTCTCCTTGCTAGTCAAGGTGACTATGAAACTTCTTTCTATCAAACTATACCCCAGTGTCCAGTGAGCAGCCTTTTCTCATTTCTTTTTACATAACCCAGACTTTAGATATTATGAGGTCTGCATTTGTTACCCATGTTTTTCACATAAAAGAGGTTCTTTCAGACCAACCGAAGTCACGGAAAATTATAACACTTCATTTTTTCATGTTACTGGTGAAGTAATCAAATATTGGGCTGGGAATATGCTAAAGGTATCCTTCATCATTGAGATATGTTCCCTAGCCTTCCTTTAAAATTGAATAGAATTCCATTACATATATATATGCATTCATTGTGACAATTCATCCATCCATAGATTTAAAGAAAAAAATTAAAAGTAATTAATGCCAATAAGTATGGGGAATAAGAGACACTTGTTCACTATTCATCAAGATATGTATTTGGATGGATTTGGAGAATATCTTCCTGAGTGAGGTTTCACAAATCCAGAAAGATAAGCAGGGGATATACTCACTCATTAGTGGACTTTAAACAAAAAAGCAAAAATCAAAGCATGTCGAAGCTGCAAAGCACAATCATTGAACAGCTTGGGATCTGAAATACCTTGGACCAGCATCTTTAGCCCACTCCCTCCAGAGGAACACTTGACCCAGTCTTGATGTTGGAGTGAGGAAAGCCGATCTGCCAGGAGTGGATGCTGAACTAAGCCACCTTGGGACCTTGGGACCTCCTGACCTTGCTGGGGAGGAGATAAAGTAATAGAAAGGAAAGTAAGTGCCTGGGAGGGGTGTGAGGGGGAAGGGAGTTTGAACAAGGGGATACATGGATAAAAAATATGACTTTATTCATAATAAAAAAGGAAAAAAAATATAAAAAAGGAAAAAAATATGTATTCAAGGTACTTTCTTCCTGCTCATAAACCTCATATGGATACCCATCAAAAGAAGAACCAAAATTATTCTTCTCATCTTTATTCAAAGACCATCAGGGATCTGGTCCTATTTAATACAACATATGGTATCATATATTTTTTGTTTTCTATATGCTATCCTGTGGCTTTCATTCCTTCTTTTATTTCAGCTTTTATTTCAGTCCATTTGTAGGGCCAGGTCACTTGCTTTCCATTTGATTATAAAGCCCTGCCTCGTAGATTAGGTAACTGGCTGGTCTTTTTGTTAATTTGTCTCTACTCTAATGTCATTTCTTTAGAGAGGCATTCTCTGAATCAGCAAAAGTGAAGAGGAAGATAGCGCAAATGTCCCAAAGCTTTTGTCCTTACTATAGCGCTCATTATCCCTTTTTTTGTATGTAAGTATTCGTGTGAGTGTACACGTATGCACTTACATGTGTGTGTGTGCTGACATTGAATATCATATTCAGTTACTCTCTACCTTATTTTTTGGGAATTTACCAGTTTGGCTAGTGAGCTACCCCCACCAAATTGGGGCAAAACACACATGCCACTGTATATTGTTTGTTAAATAGGTGGCAGGGATATAAGGCCTCATGCTTGTGTGAGAAGCACTTTGCAAATGATATCATCTCTGCAGCCCCATCTTTTACTCTTTGAATAGTCTGTGTGCATTTACTTGTTTTATTATTGTTCATCTCTTCTACTTTGCTGTGAGATCCATGGGTCTAGGTCATTGTTGTCTAAGTTCTACTATCTTCAATATCTAAAATTTATCAGACCCTCAGGAGATGTAAAATATATGAAGTTGAATACTGGGTAGATTATATCTGGAAAAAGGCAATAGTGAAGAAAGAAACTTTGTCCAATTCTAGAGATCTATTAGACCCTGTACTGTGATCACAATGTATGATAATAAGCACCTATTTAAATATGCCAACCTCCTCAACAACTGTTAAATAATATTAATTCAGGATTATTTTTATATCACTCCCTAATATTTTCATTGTGTTTCATTTGCCTGATGCAAAAACTCCTCAACAATATTTTTCAGTTAAATAAATGACTGAATATATCCTATTTAATCTATGCATTTTGATAAAATGAAATTCATCACATCCATATTTTAAAGTGGAAGAAACATGAAGTCTGGGGAGACCCACAAATAGTCATGCCCACACTAGGCCACAATGCAAGTCTTAATGGGAAGACAATTTTCCTGTAAATCAGTCAAAAGTTGGTCTAACCAAGATGTCTTGCAAAGCTGAGCAACTAAGATAATGGAAAACTAATCCATCGGTTTTTTTTTTTTTTTTTGAAGATGAGGGAATCTTTTTACAGAGGCAAAGGTAATACTCGATGATATATCACACCATCATCAAAGACTGAATTAGCTTAAGATAAAATACAGGAACAGAGCAACTGTGTGTGTGTGTGTGGGTGGGTGGGTGTTATGGGTATTTTTGTGTGTATAGTGGGTGGGGTTGATCTGTACAGGCAGGATGGCTGTGATAATATAGCTGGCCCTTTGAAAGTTCTAGTTGATAAAGGAAAGCAGTCCAAGCATCAAACTCACAATGGTTGTAGAGTAAGGTATGCACATGTTCTACCTTTCCAATTCAGGTTGAGTGACCTAGCCAACTAGCCTCTAAACTAATGAGAATAAATTTGGCTCAGGAATCCAGAAACATTTTTAAGTGCTTCTCGGGCATTTGTTTCATCTTTTTAGAATTATCTGTTTAGATCTGTTCCTTATGACCTTGAGGTCAGAAAAGCAGGAGATCTGCCCCTGCTGCAGCATTTAAAGAAAGAAAGAAAGAAAGAAAAAAAAAGAAAACAAACAAACAAAAAAAAAAGGGATCTACACACTGCCTGTGCAACAGCACAGTAATCTGAATCCCTGGAGGTGTAGTTGTGAAGAGCAGACCCTGAGGGTGTGAAAGCAGGAGAATTATCCTGGCCCATTTCACATTGCCACAAGGGGTCAACTAGTCAGGACAATGCTGGAGAGCTCACCTTTTTGGTGAAGACAAGGAAGAACTGGCAGTCTGACCAAACCTGCAACTAGCCAGGCCCAGAATTAGGGTTATGACTTGACTTACTCCAACATCCATCCCATCTATGATCTGAAGAAGTGCATGAAGGGGCAGGTCCTGCAGACAAAAAGTTGCAGAATGTCCTTGACACAGGGCATTAACAAAGTATTCAAGAGAAGTCCCAGTGAAGGTCCAGCATTGATAGTGTAGCAGAAACCAGAGGCCTCAAACCAGACCAATGATCTTTGCAGTGAACACTTGAAAGTAAAGATTAATGGACAAAAGGGTTTACTGTGTGACTCACTGTGTCATGATAGCTTCCATAATGAGATTTTTTTCTCTTTTCCCCTTTTCTCTTAAATTTTATATTATTTTATTTTGTGTGGGAGGTTGCAAGAACAGAGTGAGAATACAAAGGGATTTGAAATAAATGAGATAAAGATGCATGATGTGAGAGAAACAAAAAATAAATATAAAGAAAGTTTAAAAATATGAAATTATAAAATTTTCAGGTAAAGAATGAATCTAGGAAAAAAACATAACGAATGAGGTAACCCAGACCTCAAAAGACAAATATTTCAAGTTTTTTTTAATATTTCAATATGTGTGCTACAATCCAAGTAACCACAGAGATTAGTATCTAGTAAGGAACTGCCAAGGAAAGGGGGATAGAATATAGTATTATAAAGGAGGGGAGGAGGGAAGGGTAAAGGCAGGACAATGGGGAAGGACAACTAACCCTAAAGGTCATTTAAAAAGAATATGGAAACCTACTACCTTAGAAGTCTTAGAAATTATATACTTATATGGAAAGAATCTAAATGAAGTCACTGAAGTATAGGGGTGGTAATGCCCCAACTAGACATACTATGTTGCCCATGAAACCCTTCCATACCAGGAATGATTATATCTTATTCAGTCATTGGGCAAAGGGCTCCCATGAGCCATCATCAGCAACTGTTAAGCATGTTGGTTGCTGTCTAAAACCTAATGATAAGGCCTAATTTCTGAAGACACAGCTTACTTTTGTCATTGAATACAGAGAAGTTGGGCTGATCATAATTAGAAATTTTATGCCTTCTGACATGGTGCTGGAAGATAATCTATACACTACCTGAGAAGAAAAGTGAACATGAATTTCAACTAGCTACAATTGTTGTAACTTTCAACAGTCACCTGGTACAATAGTGGCACTGTTGTATAAAATTTCTGACCCATCCAGCCCAAGGTCAGGACTCGCCCACAGCTCTGCTGCCACTTAGCCCCAAATAATGACTGAGACATTTACATTAATTACCGCTGTTTGGCCTATGGCTCAGGCTTATTGCTAGCTAGCTCACACATAGTAACCAATTTATATTAATCTATCTTTCCACATGGCCTGTGGCTTACCTGTGCTCCATTATACTTGCTTCTTTGGCAGCTGGATCTTATCTCCTTGACTCTGCCCTCCTTCCCCTGTATCTATGCTTGGATTTCCCTTTTGCCTGTAAGTTGCTCTGCCATAGACCAAAACAATTCTTATATTGTCCAGTGATATTCATAGCATACCCAAAGACATTCCACATCACTTCTCTTTTTTGTCTAATAAAAAAAGGCTTCAATTGTAACATAGCAAAATTATTATCAAAACAACTATCAAGCAAGAATTACAGTTACAATATCTAGTCAATTTGTGTTTAGCAAAATTAAAGAAAGGCATTAGCTCAACTATGTTCACAGCAGCATTATTAGTAATAGCAAGAACCTGGAAACAACCTAGTTGTCCCTCAACTGAAGAATGGATTAACAAACTGTGGTACATCTACACAATGGAGTACTACTCAGCAGTAAGAAAAAAATGATATCCTAAAATTTGCAGGCAAATGTATGGATTTGCAGAATATTCTCCTGAGTGAGGTATTACAAATCCAGAAAGATAATCAGAAAATGTACTCACTCATTAGTGGACTCTAAACAAAAGCACAAAAAGCAAAGCATGTCCAAGCTGAAAACCACAACCACTGAACAGCTTGGGATCTGAAACACCTTGGACTGACTCCTTGGATCCCACTCCCTCTAGAGGAACATCTGACTCAGTCTTGATGTTGGGATGAAGAAACTGGATCTGCCTGGAGTGGATGCTGAACTGAGCCATATTGGGACCTTGGGACCTCCTGTCCTTCCTGGGGAGGAGATGGGGAGATGTGGAGAAGAGAGAGTGACTGGATGGGATGGGACGGGGAAGGGACCTTGAATAAGCATATACACGGATAGAAAATGTGACTTTATTCATAATAAACAAAAAAGAAAATATTCTATCATCTATTTCATCCTTGTGAGCCCAAAAATTCACATCTAATTTATATTTTATTATAACTAAGTTATACTATACTTATAACTATTTAATGTTTAACTACATCAAAGACCACAGAAGGACATAATATTATCTGAGTAAACAGAAAGTACAAGCTACTATCAAAGTCTAGAAATGACGGAGATGATATATGACAGCCTTGACAGTCACCCAAAGTTCCTTTGTAATATTGGGGCATCCATATTCAGCCTACAGGCCTAGAGTATCTGGCAGACTTTTTCGAAGCAGGAAATTTAAAGAACTATTACATCCATTTTGGCATAGTTCATCAGTCACTTCTCCCTGTGTCCTGCAGAATGTCTAGTAGTTTTCTCTGTGCATGAAGCAGGAAACCATAAGGACCATCTCAGCTTGTTCTACCAAAGTTCAGAGATCCTGCGTGTCTAATTTATGCAGCATACTGTCAGGCAGTTGAGGCAAGAACAGTTTCTTGTTTAGTAGCCAACCTTTGCCACAAAGAAAGTAAATTCCATATGGAGCTTCTTCAGTTCCCATCATTCCCTTGACGTAGATTTGTGCTTCCAGGAGCAGACCTGTTTAACTGTCCAGAAAAGTCTAAGTTCTTAAATATTTTAAATGTCATATTATGTAGATCTTTGATGTGCTTGAAGATTATCTATCTAATTGAAATAAATCTTTGTATACCTAAAGAAACCCAACTAACATGACTAAAGTTTGGTTATCATAGATGATTACTAATCTACATTTCTTGATTATACACTATATTTAAATGAGTTACATGAACATAATACCTTAAACAAGAGTAAAAATATACATATAGTATAACAAAAGTGACCTTAAATTTGTATCAATAAGCCAAAATTCATATCAATGTAAAGTATTTTGAGATTAACAGGTTTTTTTGGATTTGGATTTAATAATCTATCTTTTAAAACTAATTTTTATATCATATCCTCCTTTTTCTCTAGAGAAAGATTGAGTATGATCATTAATAATTTATAATAAAACAAATACTCATAAACAATATTTTGGGAATTGGAGCATAGTTTTCCATTACATCTTCCTGCTGATTGGGGGCATTAACAACAGGGGTTTTGAGGTTGGATCACATTAGTTGGATCATCTTAGTTGGCAGCCTTGAAGCTGATGTGGCCATCTCTTTTCACCAGAGTTTTCTCAGGGGTCTTCCTTGACTAAACAGTACCTTACAAACAGAACTTATGAAAATATGAACTCATAGGGAGTGTGGCAGCACACACAAGATCTGAGCAGTTTTAAGCCAGATGGTTTCTCAATACTGGAGCCAGAAGATGTCACCCATAACCAAGCAGCTATTTGCAATATATACCAATTAGTAAACAGAAAGTTAATTTTGTCCAATGAAGTGCATTCACTGAGTATTTCAACTGCATCTCATGATGGAGCACATGTTAAAAAGTAATTGACCAATACAAAGAAAACTCCATGTTTTGTGGGGGGGGTTGGTAGATATTTTATTTGATATTGACATTCTTTGTCTTATTTTTTCTTATTTATTTTGATTTTTGTTTTGTTGGGTGTGAGATTTTTTTTAAGAGAGAAAAGAAATGAGAAAACATAAAGTTGGGTAAGTTAGGAGGTGGGAAGGATCTGGGAAGAGTTGAGGAAAGAAAAAATTATCATAATTCAAATACACTGTATGAAAAAATATCCTGATTTCAGCGAATCTTGCATTAGGCACTGTGCATTAGTCAAACCAAAATTTAGGTGTCATTGTTTACTCTCACCACCTCCTATACTCTTCTGATTAAAACAATTATTTTTAAATAAAGATTTAACAGTTCATGTATCTTGTGAAACCTTGTACACTCTGTTCTGTCATATTTACCTTGATCATACTGCAGAGCTCATAAGGCAATTATTTCTGGTCCTTGAGCATACTGTCTCAAGGGCTTCTGTATTTGCTGTTCGTTCCCTGAGATCTTTATCTGCTTAATGCTTTTTCCTTCATCCTTTTGGTGGCAAATAAAGTGTAATTTCCTTAAAAAGCATGTCTCTAACTCCAAGTTCCCCTCACATTGTGTACATTACAGAATGCTTATGAATAGGCTCTTAGAACATTTTAGAGTCATGCCAAAAGATCTAGCAGAAGGTTCACAGAACTCCCACTATCCAAAAATCATTTTTTTATTTGTTAATAAAGGGCAATAGTGATAAGATATTAAAGACCCTCAATAGTCTATTCAGATTTCTTGTTTTCATCTACTGTCTTTATTTTGCTTCAGAATACCACATTGTATTGATTTGCCTTGATTTCTAATCACTATGAAAAAAATTTGTCACATTTATTGTCAATTTTGATAACTATAACAATTTTGAAGAGTGTTGGTCGTACAGTTTATAGAATGTCAGTCTTTTGAGATTGGATATTTTTCTCATTTTTAGATGGGCTTTAAATCTTTTGGATGGTAAACCACAGAAGTAAGATTACATCATATAAAAGCAATATACTACACATCTAATTTGTCACCTTAATTTCCAGTCAAAAGTTTGTGTTTGCTTTCTCCATTATGAAATTACTTGCTTTACTGTACTTTCTGAAGAAGTCACTATCTACAAGACTCAGTTTAAAAGGGAGTAGTATGATACTCTTCTGTTAGGGTAGAGGATCTATATAAAATTTGGTTGGAATTATAAATTGCAATAAAGAGAAAGTTGCTCAGTGCGGTTTTATTTATCAAATATTTTACATCAATTTGAACTCATAATACATTAGATTCTATTTCATCATTGCTTCATTTACTTTGTTGGTTACAGTATTTTGATTTTGGCCATTGAGAGAAATTTCTATGAGTTTTAATAACACTATAATATGCTCTAATTTTTTGACAGCTTTTTTTGTTTTTAGTATATTCTTGCTTTTTATGGTTACAATACACTCTAGGCATATCTTACATGCTTCCAGTTGTAATTCTGCAAATAATTTCTTCAAAGGACATAGTTTTTTTGTTGGAGGATATCATCAGAAAGCAAGATCTAGATGCTACATCTACTTGTGTAAGAGTACTTTTATTAGTTATGATTTTACTTCTATTTGTGTCATTGTTTATTAAGTACCTTTATCATCCATGGAGTGTTCCTATAAGGTGAGGACCTTGTGTGCTTTTGTGCTGCTGTGTTCTTAGAGTCAAATACAAGATCTGTTAAATTACATGCATTAAATAACTACAACTAGGTAATAGAGAATTTATGTTTCATGGAAATATTAATCCCCTAGGTAATCAGGGGAGAAATATTAAAGTAATATAAGTTTATTTCTTTCTTATTCTCTGAAGCCATTCACCAACTGATGATTGCAATACTGAAATAAGTTTTCTAAATGCCAGTCTACCAATACATTTATTCCAGCATATGTTTTCTATTTATTGCTTACCATAGTAGCATTCATGCTGCTAGTTCATCTTATACTGAAAATTCCTGAGGGCTTTCTATTCTTTGTTTTTAAGTTTGTAAAAATCTTATACCAGCAACTTAGGATTCATCATTTTGGAATAAGACAAAATGCCTGATTAGCCCACAGTTCTTGAGTAAACATGCCTTGATCTGGTCTTGAAAAAAATAAAAAAGTTAAACAAATTTTCCTAAAGCACATATATGATGAAGACACTTCCCTGATTAAAACCCTAGTGAAGTAATAGAAAACTATACCATAAAACTATACCACACACATGAATAGGATCATCCTATAGGTTTTCAATTTGTGAAATGTCAATTAATTACTGCAAGTTGATCTATAGATTTGTATAATTAAAGATTTCTAAGGTTAACATAATCATACCATATTTTTGTGGAGATTGATAAACTAGTTTTAAAAATATATGTGGAAATAAAAATAATTTTCAATTGTAAGAGCAACACTGAAAAAGATGAGCAGAAATGGTAGATGAAACCTCTCTGACTTTATTTAAAGTGATATTAATCAAGATGATGTGCTATTAGTGTAAGTACTCACCAATATATCAGTGTGACAGATAAATATCACTTAAGTAGATCCACTTTAATGCAGTTATCTTATTTTTGACAGAGGTAACAAAATCATCTAATTAGAAAGGAAAATTATGCTCACAAACTGTCAATTGAATAACTGGCTACCCACATGAATAGATGATCTTTGAACCTACCCTCATACCTTGTACAAAACTAATCAAGTGTGACTCACAGGCCTAAATATAAAATTAAAACCATAAACCTTTTAAAAGAAAAGAACATTTTTATCACTCAGAGTTAGATGTTTCTTAGCTAGAACACAGAACAGAAGCAATAAGGACAATAGATCATTTTCCTTAATACAAATTAGAGACTTCTAGTCATTAAAAAGACCCTGTTATGAAAATGAGTAAGTAAGCTATATTTGAAGGAAAGTGTATTTTGAAGGGGATGGGGAGTTGTGGAGAAAGAAAAGATGACCTGATGTGGCGGGAGGGGGAAGGGACCTTGAATGGGGATATACAGGGATAGGAAAAAAAAATATCCAGAGGAAAAGCTGAACACAAAGTAATTTTATATGTAGCAAATTATTTGCATTTTCACCCTTGATAAATCATGCTTATGATTTTTATTTTGTTTATAGTTATTGTTAACTTATCAGCATTTTAAATTCAATTTACTGTTTTTTGATAAAAACAAAATAAAAAAAAAGAAAATCATATATTGAGTAGTATCTGTCCTGAAGAATATAAATCTGCATGATTCATTAGTTAAAAGATGAATGATCAATTAAAATGAACAAAAATATCAGATGAACTCTTTACAAAAGAATATTCCAAATGCCCAATGAACACGAGATTTTCCACATCATATTCATCCTAAAAATGAGATTAGAAATGACTAGAAGATGTCACTATTTAACAAAAATAGTTAAAAATAAAGAGTGAGCATGCCAGATGGTGGTAAGAATATGAAGGCAATTATTATACCCTGTTGATGAGAATGAAAAATAAAATAACAACTCTGAGAAATTGCCTGGCACTTTTTAGTAAACTCAGTATTGACTAAATGCACACACAGTAATTTTACTCCCAGGCAGTTATCTAAAAGCAATGAAAACACCTGTTAAAAGAATAATCCCATGTGAATGTTCAAGTAAACTCCATTAATAAGAGCCTAGAACTGGAAATAATTCAGATGTTCAAGTCATGAGGATAATCTGAATACTTATGATGCATAAAAATCTGTTCTAACACTTTATCCAACAATGCTCAATACATGCCCTAACATGGACCACTTTTAAAAGAATCACATTCATTGCAGAGGAACGGCAAGATCTGCCTTCTAAAGATCATAGGGTGAAAGTGACTAAATTATTGCAGACTGTGACTTTTCTGTGTTGTTTTTTTATCTCAGCATAAAAAGATCTGAGTTAGTTTTCACACCAAATATCTCTTCATTTATCTGAACATACTTGGATGCTAGTTTGTGATGCTTCCTCTATCATGCACTAAATATACACATATCTGAGGCTTTCAGGCAGATGTCATACACTAAACTGTCTCTTTTGTCTCATCTTGTGATAATTACTATAACTCGAGAATATATTTTAATATGTTAAGGTAAATGTTTCTATTTTTTCAAAATTTTTTAATGTTATAGACCACTTTCACTTTATTTACTAACTTACTTGTTTGTTTAGCTTAGCTTTGGACTCAATCTCATTGAGAGATTATAACATGATCTATTTGTACTTATGTTGTTTCCATAGTATATATTAGACTGGGATTTTCTGTCCCTCTAAACCTTTTGAGACAAGGTCTCATTATGTAGCCTAGAACTTGCTGTTTAGACTAGGATAACTTTGAAATCACAAAGATCCACCTGCCCCTGTTTCCTGAGTGTTGGAATTAAATATGTGTGCTGCCACTTCAGGCCTATGAAGTTATTTGTTGAGTAAGTTAAGTAAGTATATGGTTACTAAGAATATACAAATTTTGTTCTAGAATGGATCTAAGGACCTACAGCCTGGCTCAGAAGACAAAAACAAGCCTGAAGATCTGAGTTTGATTCCTGAATCACACTGAGAGAAAAAAAGACCAACTTCTGAAAGTTATTTTTTGACTTCCACATGGTTGCTATAGCATACCCACACATATACCAACAAATAATAATATGTAAAATATTTTAAATATCATATAGAGCCATCTTAAGCCCTGAGAATTCTTTTTGGGATACTTTATATTAAATATAATGTGGTCAATTTAGAGAAAGAAAAAATTTCTTTATTAATGAGGCAAGAAATGCGTGTTACCAGTCCACAACTATATACTAAGCATGGAGGTTATAGACTGGGAATAATAATAGAAGAGAACTTGTCTATTTTCCTATGTGGTCACAGAGTTCCCTCTCTACATTCTGCTTTAACTCCATGGCTTGGTGAGTTATTCATGAGTCATTTGTACATTCAATCCTCAGGAGTTCCATTTGGAGAAAATGATTATATTCTCTATCTGCACTTCCCACAATAGAGCAAATGTGATTATCTGCTTAAGTATGAGAGTGAGGAAAGGGATTTTTGTAGTGGGAATCAGGCAATATCATCTGGACCTAGAAATGTGGCCTTTGGGCCTTGAGTGCCCATGCGCGGGGGCATGGCCAGGCCAGTTTAAGTCCAGGTGCACACCATCTCTCTTCCTTGCTCCCTTGCTCTGGGAGAAAGGGCCAGACTTGTTTCCACCACAGGGACCAGTCCAGCTTTTCAGGAATTGCCCAACTGTTCAATCTCTTATATCAATGTTTCATACAAATCCCTTAATATTAATCTTTAAATAATCAGTTGCTAGTGTTTAGTTAATACCAATGATATCTGGCACCCAATATGAACACTTGCATCATCAATACCAAAGTCATGGCACCAAATGGTAGCTAGACACTTCTTCTTAACCCTAACGTCCAGATTCGCTAATGCTACTTATGAGTAGACCCTTGATTCCATCTCTTGCTGCTTGTAGCCCTAAGTCATTTAAATATTCCTGGGACACAAGCTCAGTGAGCACAATGGTTACTCTTGCTTGTCAACTTCATTGGCCCTTAATCAACTACAAAAACACAAGTCTAAACTGGCTATAGTGCTGTACATCTTTAATTTAGAACTCACTCAGGAAGTAGAGGCAGGTGGATCACTGTGGTATGTGTGTATTTGTATCAAGAGACAAGGAAGGAGCGAGGGGGTTGAGAAAGAAAGAGAGAGGGAGAGAGGAGAGAGAGAGAAAAAAGAGTGTTTGTTATGTGAGGCTATTTTTGGTAGAGTCCCTGACAGAAAGAAACATATGCCAGGGAGGGAGAAGCAGTGCGCTGCTTGCTCACCTGCTTTCCCTTGTTGCTGATAGGTATATCTGTCCCACTGTTTCTACTATTGTTCTCCTTTTATGTCACCTTTCAGTATAGACAAGACCAGCACTCCTCTATGAACCCTCCAGGCCTTTGGTGCCAAAAGTTTCCTGAACTACACAACTGCTTGTGCAGATGCCTATTGTTGGGCTACCCAGCCCATAGACTGTGAGAGAAAATTTAATAAATCCTCTTTATTAGTACATATTTATTCTATTGATATTTTCCTAATGCAGAGGGAGAACTTTGTGATGATTATGGAGGCAAAAATAGGTTTTCTGTCTCTTTAGTTCCACTCATTATGTCTGTTAAAAACTTGGGGCTTGGAATAAAGGATTTAGATAACTTGTTTTCTGCAAGCCTTGCATGAAGGACGGAGCACAGGCTTCCGTAGGGCTCTCCACTTTTACATTCCTATAGGCTAACAGGAAACTGGGAAGAACACCCAGAGAAGAGACAGAAGTCTGTGCTAGGGCCTGCATTTGAAAAAGTATTTAGGAATAGGAGGATCAGCTCAATGACTTCAAGTAATCAGTTAAAGAGTCTAGCTATTGGTTGAGGTCATAAGTCATAGAACTAAAAGACCTGAGTTGATTCAGATGCTGGAAGTAACACATTGAGACTGTGTAATCAGGCAGCCCCTGTAGAAACTTAAGAAAATGAGAGAGGTGCTGTCTGCAGAGTCCCAGTGCATCTGTAGCAGGGGCAGATGAACTCTGCCTGTCACCATACCCACAGCTGCTACTGAGGGAATTTGCACGGCTACCCACCTCGACTCCAACTGAGCAAACAGATAACTACAGGGGTCCATGAAGGGCAGATTCAGACCCTACCCAGAGGTGAGGAGGGGTCACCAGGTCCAAGCACCTATATCCCAGCCAGGGAGGGAGAGTTGAGCTCACATCGGTTCCCATTCCACTTCCGGGACCAGGTGCTGTATGCAAAGTCCCAGCGCATCTGTAGCAGGAGCAGATGAACTCTGCCAGTCACCATACCCACAGATGCTACTGAGGGAATTTGCACGGCTACCCACCTCGACTCCAACTGAACAAACAGATAACTACAGGGGTCCCTGAAGGACAGACTCAGACCCTGCCCAGAGCTCCTGCTACGGGAATTTGCACGGCTACCCACCTCGACCTCAAACTGAGCTAACAGATAACTACAAGAGTCCCTGAAAGACAGGCTCAGACCCCGCCCAGAGGTGAGGAGGGGTCACCAGGCCCAAACGCCTATATCCCAGCCAGGGAGGGAGAGTTGAGCTCTCATCAGTTTTGGTTCCACTTGCGGGACCAGGTGCTGTCTGCAGAGTAAGCCCCAGCAAACTCTGTAACAGGTGCAGATAAAGTTTGCCTGTCACCATACCCACAGCTCCTGCTGAGGGAATTTGCATGGCTACCCACCTCGACCTCGAACTGAGCGAATAGATAACTTCTGGGGTCTCTGAAGGGTAGATTCAGACCCTGCCTAGAGAGGTGACAGGAGGCACACAAGCCCAAGCGCCACAACTGACCAGGAGCCATCTAACCATGAAACACAGGATCCATGGGCAAACGTCAGTGCAAAATATTACATAATAATACAAAGAACAACATGGTAACTCCAGAAGAGAGTGGCGATCTTACAAATACAAGACCTGAAAGTGAGCAATGAAGAGGAAACAGAAGGAAGCAAGACCAAAAATTCCCTTTTGATGATCATCGAAGCTCTCAAAGAAGATATGAAAAATAGCCTTACAGAAATAGAAGAAAATACAAACAAAAAAATTGGAAGAGATGAACAAATCTATGAAAGAAACATGCCAGGAACTAAAAGCTGAAATAAAAGCTGAAATGGAAGCAATAAAAAAGGCACAAAATGAGGCAAAGTTGGAAATAGAAAATCTGAAGAAAAAAGCTAGAACCACAGATACAAGCATAACAAACAGAGTTCAAGAGATAGAAGATAGAATCTCTGAAGTGGAAGACTCAGTAACTCAAATAGACATATCAGTCAAAGAAAACAGTAAAACTAAAAAAGCCATAACTCAAAGTGTTCAGGAAATATGGGACACCATGAAAAGACCTAAATTGAGAATAATAGGAATAGAAGAAGGAGAAGAATACCAGCTCAAAGGCACAGATAATGTTTTCAATAAAATCATAGAAGAAAACTCCCCTAACCTGAAGAAGGAAATGCCAATAAAGATACAAGACGCTTACAGAACACCAAATAGATATGATCCCCAAAAAAAGTCAGTGGGCCACATTATAATCAAGCCACAAAACATACAGAACAAAGAAAAAATTTTAAGAGCTGCAAAAGAAAAGGGCCAACTCACATATGAAGACAGACCCATCAAAATAACGCCTGACTATTCAATGGAAACGAAAGCTAGAAGGGCTTGGTCAGAAGTTATACAGACACTAAAACAGCATAGCTGCCAAACTAGAATACTATACTCTGCAAAATTATCAACCACAATAGATGGAGTAAACAAGGTATTTCAGGACAAAGTCAGACAGAAAGAAAATCTATCTACCAATCCAGCACTACAGAGAGTATTAGAGAGAAAACTCCAACCTAAGGACCACAGATACACCCACGAAATCACAAACAATCAATAAGTCCACAGAAGAATACCCTAGAGAAAGGAAATACAAACAAATTACCACCATGAATGGCAGGAAATATGAATCAATGGTCACTAATTTCCCTTAATATCAGTGGTCTCAACTCTCCTATAAAACGTCACACTCTAACAAGATGGATACAACAACAGAAGGCATTCTTGTGATGCCTACAAGAAACATACCTCAACTGCAAAGAGAGAAACAGGCTTAGAATAAAGGGTTGGGAAAAGAGTTCCAGTCAAACGGTCCTATGAAACAAGCAACGGTTGCAATACTAATATCTAACAAAGTAGACTTTAAGCTAAAAGCAATTAAAAGGGACCAAGATGGTCACTACTTATTCATCACAGGAAAAATTGGTCAAGAGGAGATTTCAATCTTAAATATTTATGCCCCTAATATAAGGGCACCTTCTTATGTAAAAGAAACACTGCTAAAGCTCGAATCCCACATCAATTCTTACACCCTAATAGTGGGAGACTTCAATACCCCACTTTCAACCCTGGATAGATCAACCACACAGAGTCTCAACAGAGAAATAAGGAGTCTGAAAGAGGTTATGATGCAAATGGATGTCATAGATATCTACAGAACCTTCCACCCAAAGGCAAAGGAATATACATATTTCTCAGCTCCTCATGGAACTTTCTCCAAAATTGACCACATAATTGGTCATAAAGCAAATATCAACAGATACATAAAAATGGAAATAATCCCTTGTAACATATCAGACCACCAGGGCCTAAAGTTAGAGTTCAACAACATCAAAACCCAAAGAAAGCCTACCAACTCATGGAAACTAAACATCACTCAGCTGAACCATCTCTGAGTCAAGAAAGAAATTAAGAAAGAAACCAAAGTCTTCCTAGAATTCAATGAAAATTAATCTACAACGCATCCAAACTTGTGGGAAACAATGAAAGTAGTCTTAAGAGGAAAATTCATAGCGCTAGATGCCTATATAAAAAACCTTGAGAAATTCCACACTAGAGACCTAACAGCTCAGCTGAAAGTCTTAGAACAATTAGAAGCGAACTCACCTAGAAGGTGTAGACAGCAGGAAATAATCAAACTTAGAGCTGAAATCAATACAATTGAAACAAAAAGAACAATACAATGAATCAATGAATCTAAGAGTTGGTTCTTTAAGAAAGTTAACAAGATAGATAAGCCCTTAGCCAGACTAATCAAAAAACAGAGAGAGAGTGTTCCAATCAACAAAATCAGAAACAAAAAGGGGGACATAAAAACAGACCCCCAGGAAATACAGAGAATTATCAGATCATATTTTGAAAATCTGTATTCCACAAAAAGGGAAAACCTAGAAGAAATGGACAGCTTCCTAGACAGGTACCATCTAATAAAATTAAATGAAGATCAGATTAATTACCAAGACAGGCCTATAACCCTTAAGGAAATTGAAGCTGTCATTAAAAACCTCCCCAAAAATAAAAGCCCTGGTCCAGATGGTTTCAGTGCCGAATTCTACCAGACATTCAAAGAAGAATTACTACCATTACTCCTCAAACTATTTCACACAGTAGAAACTGCAGGAATGTTGCCAAATTCCTTTCATGAGGCCACAATTACCCTAATACCCAAGCCACTCAAAGACACAACAAAGAAGGAGAATTAGAGACCAATTTCCCTCATGAATATTGATGCGAAAATTCTCAACAAAATTTTGGCAAACAGTATACAACAATGTATAAAAGATATCATCCACCACGACCAAGTAGGTTTCATCCCAGAAATGCAGGGCTGGTTTAACATATGAAAAACTGTAAATGTTATCAATCATATAAACAAACTAAAGGAACAAAACCACATGATAATATCCTTAGATGCCGAAAAAGCCTTTGACAAAATCCAATACTACTTTATGATTAAAGCCCTGGAGAGATCAGGAATACAGGAAGAATACCTAAATATAATAAAGGCGATTTACAAGAAGCCCACAGCCAGTATCAAACTTAATGGAGAAAAACTCAAAGCAATCCCACTAAAGTCAGGAACTAGACATGGATGTCCTCTCTCCCTTTATCTATTCAATATAGTTCTCCAAGTTTTAGCTAAAGCAATAAGGGAACAAAAAGAGATTAAGGGGATACAAATTGGAAAAGAAGAAGTGAAGCTATCTCTATTTGCAGATGATATGATTGTATACATAAGTGACCCACAAAATTCTTCCAAGGAACTGCTACAGCTGATACACACCTTCAGCAATGTAGCAGGATACAAGATTAACTCAAAGAAATCAGTAGCCCTTCTATACACTAGAGATAGAAGAGCTGAAAAAGAAATAAGGGACACATTACCCTTCATAATAGCTGAAAATAGTGTTAAATACCTTGGAGTAACTATAACCAAAGAAGTAACAGACCTATTTGACAAAAATTTTAAATCACTGAAGAAAGAAATTGAAGAGGATATCCGAAAATGGAAAGCTCTCCCATGTACCTGGATTGGTAGGATCAACATAGTAAAAATGGCAATTCTACCAAAGGCAATCTACAGATTCAATGCATTGCCTATCAAAATACCAACACAATATTTTTTGGACCTTGAAAGAGCAATACTCAATTTCATTTGGAATAACAGGAAAGCCAGGATTTCCAAAACAATTTTACTCAACAAAAGAACCTCAGGAGGTATCACCATCCCTGATTTCAAGCTATACTATAGAGCTACAGTAATAATAACAGCCTGGTACTGACATAAAAACAGACTTGTGGACCAATGGAATAGAATTGAGGATCCAGACATTAACCCAAAAACCTATGAACACCTGATCTTTGAGAAAGAGGCCCAAAACATTCAATGAAATAAAGATAGTATACTTAACAAATGGTGTTGGCATAGCTGGATGGAAGTGTGCAGAAAAATACAAATAGATCCGAGCCTGTCACCCTGCACAAAACTCAAATCCAAGTGGATCAAAGACCTCAACTTAAACCCAACCACTTTGAACTTGATAGAAAAGAAAGTGGGAAATACACTTCTACAGGTTGGCACAGGCGACCACTTCCTAAATATAACAGCAGTGGCACACACACTAAGACCAATAATCAATAAGTGGAATCTCCTGAAGCTAGGAAGCTTCTGCAAAGCCAAGGACACTGTCAATAGGACAAAGCGACACCCTACAGAATGAAAAAAGATCTTCACCAACCCTACAAGTGATAGAGGACTGATCTCTAAGGTATATAAAGAGCTCATGAATTTAGAGCCCAAAACCTTGAATAACCCTATCAAAAAATGTAGTACAGATCTAAAAAGGGAATTCTCAGTAGAGGAACTATGAATGGCTGAAAGGCACCTGAAAATGTGCTCTTAATCTTTAGCTATCAGAGAAATGCAGATCAAAACAACTTTGAGATACCACCTAACACCTGTTAGATTGGCTAAGATAAAAGGCACAGATGACAGCCTATGTTGGAGAGGATGTGGAACAAGGGGGACACCATTGTTGGTGGGAGTGTAAGCTTGTTCAGCCACTTTGGAATGCAATATGGCGGTTTCTCAGAAAATTGAGAATCAATCTCCCCAAGGACCCAGCAATACCACTTCTGGGTGTATACCCTAAAGAGGCACATTCACACTCCAAAGGTATTAGCTCAACTATGTTCATAGCAGCATCATTTGTAATAGCAAGAACCTGGAAACAACCTAGATGTCCCTCAACTGAAGAATGGATTAACACACTGTGGCACATCTACACAATGGAATACTACTCAGCAGTAAGAAAAAATGATATCCTAAAATTCGCAGGCAAATGGATGGATTTGAGAATATCCTCCTGAGCGAGGTATAACAATCTCAGAAAGATAAGCAGGGGATGTACTCACTCATTATTGGTCTCTAAACAAACAAACAAGTAAAATAGTCAAGCATGCCTAAACGGCAAACCACAACCACTGAACATCTTGGGATCAGAAACACCCTGGACTGACCCTTTAGATCCCACTCCACCTATAGGAACACCTGACTCACTCTTGAGGGAGGGTGTACAAAACTGGATTTGGCTGGGAGTGGAGACTGATCCAAGCATTATTGGGTCAGTGAGACCATAGGAGTGTCTGCTCCCTGCCCAGGTAGGGGATGGGGAGTTGTGGAGAAGTAAAATGATCTGATGTGGTGGGAGGAGGAAGGGACCTTGAATAAGGATATACAGGGATGGAAAAAAAATTCAGAGGGAAACCTGAACACAAAGTAAATATATCTGTAGCAATCTTATTTGCATCGTCACCCTTGATAAGTCATACTTAGGATTTTTATCTTCTTTATAGTTATTGTTAACTTTTCAGCATTTTTTCATTTTACTGTTTTTTTGATAAATACAAAATAAATAAAGAAAAAAAAGAAAATGAGAAAGCAAAGATGTGGAGGGTGCTTTTAATATACCTATAAAGCCCTTAGTAAAATAAGAGACACTGGTATTGCCAATTTTTAGAGACCTTAGAGTCTCAAGAAAATGCTAGTCATTTGTTCTAGTAAAAATCACACTTGCAAAGTTCCCTAGAGCAAGTCATCTAAAACTAGAGTCCAACTAAGCACCAAGGGTCCCAGAGAAATCTAACAGAGAAAGATTAGAAGACAGACCACAGATGAGAAATAGAGGACTGTATGAATCTAGCCTGTGGCTCCAGGTTTATATATATATATATATATATATATAATTTGTTGATTTTTACAACATGTACCCATCAACTTCAGTTATCTGTCTGCTCAGATTCATGTCCACTCTTATGATCTCCCCACTTACAAAAATGCCCATTCATGCTGCTCATTTACTTCCTGGAGCATAATTAAGCTCTCTGTGGCCAGACTCTTAAAGAAAAGGAGTCCATCACCCACACCCCTGCCAGAGATCATCAATGCAGAAGTGAGGCACTGTGTCATTTAGCTATGTTGTACCCATGAGTTCTTGCATACAATGACATCTTTAAGTCCACTAATGAGTGAGTACATCTCCTCCTTATCTTTCTGGGTTTGTGATACCTCACTCAGGAGGATATTCTCCAAATCCATCCATTTGACTGCAAATTTTAGGATATCTTTGTTTCTTACTTTTGAGTAGTACTCCATTGTGTAGATGTACCACAGTTTGTTAATCCATTCTTCAGTTGAGGGGCATCTAGGTTGTTTGCAGGTTCTTGCTATTACAAATAATGCTGCTATGAACATAGTTGAGCTAATGCCTTTGGAGTGCTAATATGCATCTTTAGGGTATACACCCAGAAGTGGTATTGCTGGGTCCTTGGGGAGATTAATTCTCCGTTTTCTGAGCAACCTCCATACTGCATTGCAAAATGGCTGAACAATCTTACACTCCCACCAACAATGGAGGAGTGTTCCCCTTGTTCCACATCCTCTCCAGCATAGGCTGTCATCTGTGTCTTTTATCTTAGACAATCTGACAGGTGTCAGGTGGTTACTTCAAAGTTGTTTTGATTTGAATTTCTCTGATAGCTGATGATGTTGAGCACTTTTTCATATGCCTTTCAACCACTTGTAATTCTTCTGCTGAGAATTTCCTTTTTAGCTCTGAACCTCATTTTTAATTGCGATATTTAGGGTTTGGGGCTCTAGTTTCTTGAGTTCACTATATGTTTTAGAGATCAGTCCTCTGTCACTTGTAGGGTTGTTGAAAATCTTTTCCCATTCTGTAGGCTGTCTTTTTGTCCTATTGACAGTGTCCTTGGCTTTACAGAAGCTTCTCAGCTTCAGGAGATCCCACTTATTGATTGTTGGTCTTAGTGTCTGTGCCACTGGTGTTATATTTAGGAAGTGGTCACCTGTGCCAATGCATTGGAGGATATTTCCCATTTTTTTTATCAATTCCAGTGTGGCTGGGTGTATGTTGAGGTCTTTGATCCACTTGGATTTAAGTCTTGTGTACGGTGATAGATTTGGGTCTATTTGCATTTTCTACAACCTACCATCCAGCTATGCCAACACCATTTGTTAAAGATTCTTTTTTCCACTGAATATTTTTGGCCTCTTCGTCAAAAATCAGGTGTTCATAAGTGTGTGGGGTTAATATCGGGGTCTTCGACTCAATTCCATTGATCCACAAGTCTGTTTTTATGCCAGTATCAGGCTGTTTTTATTACTGTAGTTCTATAGTATAACTTGAAATCGGGGATGGTGATGCCTCCTGAGGTTCTTTTGTTGAGCAAAATTGTTTTGGCTTTTCTGTTATTCTAAATGAAATTGAGTATTGTTCTTTCAAGGTCTGTAAAAAATTGTGTTGGGATTTTCATGAGAATTGGAAGTTTTTTTATATTATCTTTTAAGGCTTTAGTTTCATAAAGCTCTTTTATAAGATCATTTCCTTCTGTTTCCTCTTCATGGTTATGCTCAGGTCTTGAAGCTGTAGAACCACTTTCTTCTCTTGAGGTGTCTTGTTGATCTTTGTATTGTTTGGATTCTTGAACTGGTGTCTGCCTATTTTTTCCTAAACTCACCCTTGGTTAGTTCTTGGTCAGCTCTTAGTGGAGACTATGTTCTGCAAAAGCTGTGCACCATCTCAGGGGCTGGGCTTAGGGTTCCAGGTTTCTAAGTGAGGCTAAGTAGTAGCCAACCCAAAGTGAGCAGACTCCAACTGCAAGTAAGAGTGTTATCACTGGTCATGGGAGAAATGCCAGCAGCACTGAAAGAATTTGTGAGATCTCAGGCTATGATATAAAGAGGACATAACAAAAGACTTTTCTCAAACATGACCTCAGACATTGGAATAGCCCTAGCACTTATTGTGATCCACAATCTCTGTTTGCTTCATTTCCTTTCATTTGATCCCTGTTTTTATCTTCTCTATTCTACAAAAGAAGACACAATTCCTTATACTGAGCACTTCTTGAGTATGTTCAAGAACTTTCCAGTGGTCTTTTTCTTCTTCTTCCTCCATATTCAATTGCAGTCATACACAGTATAGCATGCTTTAGTATCCCTTTTCTATCTCAGAAGTTCATATTGATGTCTCCATTTCCCAGAACTTCCCTTTTCCCTGGATTAACAATTTCTTGGCTCCAAAGCCATCTTTCTAATCTAAAGAACAAATGATAACAATGATGTCTATCCTCCAATCAGATTCAAGTGAACCTTTCCTATATTGGTGTTTGCAGATCTGATAACTCAGGGGTCCCTGAGTCTGTATTATTAGTCTGTGGAAAATGCCACTATTGAGTATTTCCCACTGGGAGCCTTAAACAGAGCTGCAGTGAGAATACATGTTGGGGCTGATTTTGCAATTCATATGGAAAAAGCATTTACATATGCTTGTTTAGAAATTTGCTCTTGGTCTTAGAATATTCCTTTAAACATTTGATTCTTGCATAATTCACTTTCCTAAGTCCAAGTTCTTACAGAAAACAGTCTGGGGAGTTATAATTTCTAAGCATGTTATGAATGTCATATACTATGGTTTTGAGGACAAGAAACTCAAGTTTAGAAAAAGAACATTTAATTCTCCTATTGAGAAAAAGTCTTTCATAGGATTTCATGATGGCATGCAACCCATATACAGCCATGTTGTTTTTCCTTTTGATACCTCTCATATTTGGGACAATAGAAAAATTGTGATAAGAGGTAAATAACACCTCGGATTAATGACTTTAGTAAATAGCTATTAGAAAAATGTCACAAAAATGATTCTTCCATATCATAGCTCATGAGAAGGTAAGGATAGTGTCAAAAAAGAGAGATGGTAATGTCACTCTTCTTTCTTAGAGTCTTTGAGTCAGAAGTTAGTCAGGCCTTTGAAGCATACATGCCCAGAATTAACCTAATGCATACACTAGTGCATTAAATTAGTAATAAGAGAAGAAAGATACTAGGATTAATGAATGCATGTTTGGTTAAGTCTCATGAAGTTTCCTAAGGGCTTTGGTTTTCCTAAACTGTGGTTTAGTTGCATATCTATTTTAAATAGCCACTGCAATTTATTTTCACTTTGAACTGTATAAATAATGTGACCTCTATTAAAACTGAGTACCAAAATTTATTAGTCACTTTACATGTCTATTTATACTAGAAGGACATACCCAGAGCTCTGATATCTACTACCTAGTGACAATTCCAATTATTACAGGATAGTGTAGAACAATGGCTCTTACATTGTGGGTCAGGACTCCTTTGGAGGTTGCATACTAGATATTTACATTACAACTTGTAACATTAGTAAAATTGCAGTTATGAAGTATCAAGGAAATAATTTTAAGATTGGGGCTATCACATCATGAAGAACTGTATTAAACCATTAGAAAGGTTGAGAACCATTGGTATTGAGAGAAGGTAGCTATATTCTTAAAGATGGCTAACACTAACTACTAGTTTCCAGAGTGCTGAATGGACCTGGGAGTTGCTGTAACTTTCTTGTATTGGTACTCTGTAAGAGATAAGATCTAGAAAGACTAAATATCCTAGTCATCCTGGATATGATGTTACATCATTTCTGTGTGTGGTAGTGGTGGTATTAATTGCAACCTTGAATTTTACTTAGAGCTTAATCCTTTGCTAATATTCCATGCATGATCTTGGAGGTTCACAGAAGGAAGAGAGGTAATGAATTGTTCTCTAATTGACTAAATCCAGTGAATCTGACATTTTCTGAACAAAACTATGCACTTTCAATAATGAAGCAGCCTCTTGACAGATTAGTCATTGTCAGATTTGTAAAAGGCTGACCAGCCCAGATAGGCCAATTCCTCAATCCAATAAGATGGCCATACCTATGCTCAAAGAAATCATGAAGCCTAACTATGAATGCAGGCTGGGATTTACTGGCTTATTGTGCTTCCAGGTGTGGTGTGAACAGAATAGAGGTTGGAACATAAATGGATGGCATATTGGTAGAGATGAAGTGTTAGTTAGCTCATGTAGGCATAAAAGTGAACCTAGAATACCAGATTCAAATCTAATAGGAGGTAGGCTCTGTCAGACACTGAGAAAAGTCAAGAATGAGGAGATCAACAATTTAGGACACACATTATGGTTAACAGTCAATGAACTCCTTTCCACAGTATGCATGGCTACTCTTTCTGTAGCCCTGTCTAATATGGTAGAGCTTAGACTTCCTGGTGCTCTGGAGACATCTGTATAAAGAGATGTTTCCCTGAGCTTCAGAGGCTACCACTGAGATCTCCTGGTGTCAGTCAGTTCTACTCTGATGAAAACAGTCATTCTGAAGTTCTAACAATGAAATATGTCTTTTCAATGAATTGGGAACCCATAAAAAGTCATTGGTTATTAGAACAAATTCATACTCCACAACTCTACTGAGATCCTCCATAAACAGCTCCGAACTTGGATCTGTAGGCTTTTTGGCCACTGTGCTATTCTTTATTCACAAAAATTTCTCTTCAGTTACATGGGTTGATCTTTCCTTCCCCAAAGGTATGGCTTTACAGCTAGTATTCCTAGATTTACTTTTGAGTCCTCTAAGTCCTTCCTTCCCACCCCTCACACATACCCCTAATACCTCAGAGCTCAAAGAACAAAGCACACTGATCCCAAATGCCAGCCCCATGAGCAGCTGTTAGAACCACCCTTTGTTCTTGTACTCCTGCCACATTACTCACATTGTACAGTGCTTTACTTGTCTGTTTAGTGACCTAGGGGAGATGTTGATCATTAGTGACCAAAGCCTGTCTTAATCCTATCCTCACAACATGGCTTGACAAATCTTTGTTTGAAACAGGTACTGAGTAAATGTTTAGTGGGGTGAAATACATTTCTTCTATCTTAGAGAAGAAAAAGTAAACATTTCTTTTCCTTCTTCCAAACTTTCTCAATTTTGATTTATGGAATTCATTAACTTGGTTATTTTCTTTTCATCTTTTGTGCTTAGTTCTCAAGAAGGCTGGTCTTTTAGTTCCAAGGTGGAATTAAATAACTAACCTTTGTGAAGGACTTTGTAGTTTTCCAAGCACTTTTTTATCCACTACCTAATTGATCTTCACAGCCACTTGCAAATTATGTCCAATTTAGAGCATAAGAAACTGTCTCCTTAGAAAAGTGACTTGTTCAGGACAGAGCAATTAAGTGGTCAACCAGGGACTAGAGCCCAAGATGCCTACCTCTAATTTATGTTCTTTCCACAACCAGCAACCCTATAACAGAAACAACTGCCATAGGCCATAAGCATTTATTGACTTCTCAGTGCCAGGTATGGTGATAGGCACATAGTATGGTTACTATGTTTTATTGGTAATATGTATATATAAGTGTACCTCAAAAGTCATCTACCTTGTTTTTGGATACAAATCTCTCACTGGCCTGTTGATCACTGATTAGACTAGACTGGTTGGTCAGTGAGACACAGAGAAACTATTCTTTCTGCCTTCCTGTTGCTAGGTTTACAAGCACAGCCTCACATCTGGCTTTTCACATGACTTTCGGGGATCATAATCAGTTCGTCATGCTTGCAGGGGACCACCACCTCCCTCTTCATCGATGATGTTTTAGCATAATAATTCTTGTGAGGCAGCAGCTGTTGTTACTTCTGCCATACAGAGAGGAGTTAGGAATTTCTCTCTTTTATTTTTGTGGTATTGGAGATTAAACTCAGCTTTGTGCATACTAGGCATGCACTCTATCACTGAGCTATACCTTCAGCCTAGACTTAGAGGTTACAAGAGCTTGAGCAGTTAACCACAGGGCATATGGGTAATAAACAGTAGAGTTGGTATTAATATCCAGAGTTTCTAAGTTCCATGAGCATGGTTGCTTGCAATTACAATTTTTTACATAGGCTGCCCCTGTTTGCTGGCATGATTTGGTTTACTGGCATTGCTAGACAGCTTTGTGAAGTCACTTGTCAATTTAGTACAATACATAGTACCTTGGATTTAGAAGCCCTATACTTCAGTCCTGGCTTAATCATCTCTTGTGAGAAAATGACAGGCTGTTTCTGATTCTTAGGTTTTCATTTGTCAGAGAGAATCATGTCTTTGTGTGATATGACTGATCACCCCATCACCTGCTGAAGACTAACTTTCCACTTTGAGTCACAAGTGGCCCTTAACATGTGACAGTGTGAAGTGGTAATAAAGTCTCAGATCTTGCTTTCCCATACACAGGGACTCAGGTTCTCTCTTCTTCTGGCCAGAATCAGGGTATTTGATCTTTCTGTATTTTATTTACTTCCTATGAAGAATGTACTTAATGACTGCATCTACAGAATGGGTTTGTTGTGTGTGTGTGTGTGTGTGTGTGTATGTGTAAATGGCACCAAATAATAGTGTCCATGGAACTGTGAGCCTGATGCACAAAACAGTGCATCCTTTAAAGGTGCTAGTTTTTTTTTTTTTTTTATACTCTGAACAAAGAAGTCACACTTTCTATCCCTGTATATCATTATTCAAGGTCCCTTCCCCCTCCCGCCACATCAGGTCATTTTTTTCTTCTCCACAACTCCCCATCCCCTCCCTGGGAAGGCAGCAGACAGTCCCATGGTCCCACTGACCCAATATTGCTTAGTTCAGTATCCACTCCTGGCAGATCCAGTTTTGTCCCCCCTCCCTCAAGAGTGAGTCAGGTGTTCCTCTAGGGAGAGTGGGATCCAAGGAGTCAGTCCAGGGTGTTTCTGATCCCAAGCTGTTCAGTGGTTGTGGCTTGCAGCTTGGGCATGCTTTACTTTTTTTCTTGTTTGTTTGTTTAGAGTCCAGTAATGAGTGAGTACTTCCCCTGCTTATCTTTCTGTGTTTGTGATACCTCGCTCAGGAGGATATTCTCCAAATCCATCCATTTGCCTGCAAATTTTAGGATATCATTTTTTCTTACTACTGAGTAGTACTCCATTGTGAAGATGTACCACAGTTGAGGGACATCTAGGTTGTTTCCAGGTTCTTGCTATTACAAATAACGATGCTATGAACATAGTTAAGTTAATGAGTTTTTAACAAAATGATTTCTTCTTCTGAACTTCAAATGTTGACAATTTCTCTATTATAATAATTCTCATTTCCTCTGGTCACAGCTTCCTGAGTCCCAAAATTTTGAGTCATCACCTCCTATGTTTAATTCCTAGGTTTGTTCTGTTCTGTTCTGTACTGTAACCTATAAAATGCCCAACTATGTACTAGACTTCTGGAACTATTTCCATTTTTCTCCCTTTGTTTTCACTCTAAACATCTGGACAGTTGTATGCAGAAGTTTCTCTGACCTGTCTGGCCAGTCTTACAGCCATTTAGTCCCAAATAATCAAACAAAGGCTTATAGTGATTATAAACTGTTTGGCCTATTGCTCAGGCTTAATTATAAACTGTTTGACGTATTGTTCAGGCTTATTTCTTTCTAACTCTTACTCTTAAACTAACCCATGATTCTTATTCATGTTTAGCCACATGGCTTGGTACCTTTTTTCATTGCAGCATACTTGTCTTGCTTCCTTCATGTTGGCTGGTATCTTTGTTGAAGGTTACTGTGGCAGCCATGTTTCTACTGTTCAGCTGAATGTCAGCAATTATCTAAGAGATGCTCATAAACACAATGAGGCCAGAGCAGCCTCCTGTTGCTAAACAGTCATAGGGAAGCATCCTAAGGTCCAAACCAACCTCTTTCCAGAGCAGACCCATCAGTTATAGCATCTGCAGTGTCAGCATGTCCTGCCTCAGATCATTACCATTTTTAAAGATTACTCCAACCAAGTCTTCTCCAAAAGTTCTGCTGATGTAGAGCAGTCACAGGGCTTCATCTTGGATTCCATGTATTTGTACTTGTCCACATAGAGCTCGGAGAGGATGACACATGGAATCCGAGGTAACTGCAGGTCAGAAAGTACTCCTGGTAAGCATTCTGTTTTAAGTAATTGTGCATAGTCTCATTTCCTTTAGCCCTATTAATTGCATTAAATTTGATTAAGTTATTTAAAGATTTTAACTTATTGAGTGCTTCAGCATGCTTGGAAAATGCTTTTATGTGTTATACATATCCTCAACAGTATGTTTCTAAGATGACACCAAAGTGTACAGGATGTGGCAGGCATATACATCTCTGACCTAAGATGCCAAAACAGAAACTTTCCAATCCTCTGATTATCAGGAGCCCTTTCTAATAGTAATCTAAACAGGGAACAATCAAGAAAATCTCATATTTCAAAATTTACACGAAGAGTAAATGATGCTGAGGGAGTTTTCTATTACTCATCTGACACAGGCAACCTACAGCATATTTTAGGACATACTGATCTCGGGATAGCTAAAATCTAAGAACTCCAGCCTTTTCCTGGGAGTTTATTTTTCTTGGCAAAAGTTAGCCACTGGGCAAGAAAGTGCTCTTGCACTGACCCTTGTTTGATGAGTTTTCCTTACAATTTGAAGAACTGTCACATGGGTGGATGAGCCACTATTTCTCTTTATCAAGAAGTTTCTCCAGTTCAAACTGAATCTTTATTAATTTTGATGGTATCCATAGCTTTTCTTCACCTGCAGGAACAAAAGCAAAACATCCAACACAGCACATATCTTGGTTTCCATTCTGAGGTCAACACATTTTTAAAGTAGACAGGCTGATTTAGCTCAGTAGTTTTTTCTATAGTCCAATAGCTTCTCTGCAGTGTTGTTCCTTTCTCAGTAGCACTGAGAAAATTCAAAGCTAATAAAGCATTAGGTAGTCTATTTCTGGAGGTCTTTGTTACATATTTCTGTTCAATTGGCATATCCTTTAGAGTTCATTTGATCTTTATATTATTGGATTTTTATATTGCTTGCCCAGTAGTATTATAGTTATATCATATATACATATATATTTTACATTATAATAAGCAAAAACCTGTTTTATTTTACTAGAAAAATATACTGGAACATTGTCGGTCTTAATTTGAACAGATATTTGCATAAACGGTAAAGACTGTCTGAAAAGCTATCTGTTCCATACTCTGGCTTCCTCCTCAGCTCCCAGACATTTGTCCCTCTTACTGTAGACTTAATTTCCTAGGTCAGTGATGTCTTGTTGGCCCCTATTTCCCCAAGTCCTCTGCATGGAGCTGTTGCCAAATCCAAGCACTTAGCCAAATTGTCAGATACAAGTACAATAGTCCGTACAGCCAGCCAACATCCTGAATTGCTTCCCACCCCATGTCTTCTTTACATTGAAAGACTTATTGTCTCTTTCTACAAAACTCACCATGCCTCTGAGCCTTCCAAAAAGTTTCTAAGGACTACATAGACAAGACTTTAAGACAGGATTCATCTTCTTTCTTGCTAACCTTGTTGATTCCTCTTTATCCTTCATCCTCAAATATCTTTGTAGATGTTCTCCAGTAGCACATCAAGCACGAACATCCACATGTCTCTAGACAGCTTTCACACTCCTACAAATTCTGTGTCCACTATGTCAGTGATGGCTCCCAGGACTCTATGTTCAAACCAGATTGCTATCTCCACATGACTGTTCGATGTTCCACCATCTGAAGCATCTTTACACATCAGAAGAAATGCTAATAAGAAAATTTGCTCTGATTGCTCTGAGTGCTTAGCCTATTTCTAATATTGACAGCAACATCTTTTAATCACCAAGGCTTGTGACCTATATAAGTCACGTGTCTAGGAAAGCTTCTACTAGAAAACAGGTGCTAGAAAGTATGCTCCTGCAATGCACATACTCTGTGTGATTCCCCCTTCAGTTTCTTGGTCCTTTATTTTTCAAGTTCTACCTGTTCTTGCCTGGATGATTATGAGAATCACTGTTCTGGTGCCCGTACATTTACTCTTTCTTCCTTTCAACCTCCACATCAGTTTCCTCACAAAGTAATCATCTTACAGGAACATTTGATAATGACTTTTGCATGATCAGATACAATTTAACAGATTAAAGGGAAATTGAACTTATATGCATATTTCAAGGCAGCGTCCATATACAGATATCATTTGAAATCCACCCTTGTGCTGCCCAACAAGATATCTATGCATGAACATAAAAGCAAAATTAAAATGTGCCTTCTATGAACAATAGTTGTGATGAGAAGTTATTTAATTTTTACACCTTAAACATCTCTATTTTAATCAAATTTCAGGTTTTATTAAGTATGTAACTTATCACCACAGAAGATAGCTGGGTGAGATTTGACTGTGGTGTTTCCTCTCTCTGCTATTTCAGCCTTTCCCAGATATCCGGCTATGAATCTCTTTTATTACAACCAGAATTCATGCAACACTTACTGAATGGCTATTCATAGTGACACCTCAGTGTGTCTACTGTCTACCAAAGAGACTAGACATATTTTTTACTATGCATTTGTATGATTAAAAATACAAAATTTAAAAAGTAAATGAAATACGTTGGACATCTTCAACTATATTATTTTCCTCTCTATTAACTTAAAAAATCATAATGCATAAGTGTTAGCATCCAAAGAAAATATATGGGATGAAGGAACAAAAACTTGGTTTGAACAAGAGCAAAAGTTGTTCCTATAGAATTAGTTCTCAGGGTGGTGAGCAAGTATGCTTAGTGGAAAGATGTTTTAACAGAGGCAGATCCTGTTCCTTTTTGTGCTTCAAGGAAATAATGCCAGAATTGTGTGAAAAGTGAAAAGCAGCAAAGAAATGTCACCAGACAAGAAGGTCTATAGTCCAGGAAGACATGATAGTACCAGATCCAGGTCAGAGAAGCAGAGCTGAACCTAAGAAAGCAGACACAGATGTGCCCCTGAGATGACAGAAATCAGTTACTTAAAATTCAGTAGGTTTAGAGTTCAGGACAGTAGTGGAGACTGGTTTTTAGCAAATAGAATGACATACACAAAGCTCAGCATTCCTGTTCTGAACACAGCTGTGTTATAGAACACAGAGTCATTCAAAGAACAGGCGAGACTTTATACTCCTCTTTGGAATTCTGATAGCTCCCACAGATGAGTTTGAGAGCAAGGCACAACCACTACTGTCTTTACTATTCCTGTCTCTGTCTTTATAAGGCAGCATGTCACAGAGGTTCTTTACTTCTCAGGCACCTCAAACACAATATGTCTGAAACAGGACCAGTCAAGTCTCATTGCTCTGCCACTACTATCACAAGCTGTTCACCATCTTTGCCCCAGATCACAGCTAATCACTATCATCCACTTTGTCACTCGCTCCAGATGGACACCACACTGTTTCATACCTCAGTGCCCTCACATATGCTGTGCATTTGCTTGCAGTATCTATGTCCCTTCGCTTTCACATGGTCCCCATTAAGGCTTAACTCATTGGTTAACTCATGAGAATTCCCATTTAGTCTTCCCAACTTCCTAAAACCGGCAGCAGAGCCCCATCCTCTGTGCCCTTTCACTACTAGTGACACTCCACTGCCATAACCATTTTTTTCTTTTATTACATTGGAGCTGGAACTGAATGGAAACTAAGAAGGATATACTTCTGGGTTCAAATTATTGAATACAGAATTGTGTTTATATTTAATACCCAGTAAATAGTATTGTAGGAATTATTCACTGGCAATTGATTATATAAAAAGATGAATATTTATTAAAGGGTTTATATGAAACACTCACTAATACAAGATTGGACCTTAAGGCAATTCTTGAAAGGTTGAAATGTCCTAGGTGGCAGTGGCAGCAAACCTTTCTCTGAGAAAGTAGGGAACAAACAGGAAGGGCAGGTGGCATGCAACCGATCTTCAAAGGGGACTGGCCAAGCCCCAGCCAGGGTCCTCGAAACCTCAAAGCCACTCCTCTTAGTCTTGTGCAATAACTCCTGAACCCACCACAAAGTACCAATAATTTATTTTATATATTCATAAGTCATACTATTTTGTGTCATCCTTCTGTTCAAAGTATTTCTGGATCCTTGTACCTTCAGTACAAAGTCTTTGTCCTCAGTTGCAGCTCCTGCACCCATGCTTATCACTCACACTCATTTTCTGGGGTCTTAAGGTCTATTTAAGCAAATAAACTTCGCTATATTCATTTGCTTATTTTACTTCTGCATCCACCATTTGGCCCATCCTAGTAGATCTCCTTAGAAATGACTCCCTCAGTAGAGTCTGGTGGTGCACACCGTTGATTCCAGCACTTGGGAGGCAGAGGCAGGCAGATCTCTATAAGTTCAAGGCAGCCTTGTCTATAAAGTAAGTTCCAGGACAGTCAAGAGTGTTACACAGATAAATTCTGTCTCAAAAACAAACCCAGGATCTGATTTACATTAAGTTGAAGAAGCCAAATGAAAAGAGTTTGATCTTATAATGATTTTGTTTTTCTTTTGGTTAGAATAATCTTGCTCCTGAAATTTCTAATATACAGGTGAATGACTTAAAGTGATTAGAAGAATTTCAACAAAGTGACATACTAGGTCAGAAAAAGTGACAAGGTAGTGGCAGAACAATATGGGACTGTCAGGAGCTCCTATGTCCTGAGCTATTTGTGTGCATGTGTGTGTGTGTGTGTGTGTGTGTGTGTGTGTGTGTGTGTGTGTGTGTGTGGAGAGAGAGAGAGAGAGAGAGAGAGAGAGAGAGAGAGAGAGAGAGAGAGAGAGCAGGGAAATATCTGTGAGCAGAATTCAGGTACAGTGAAATAGTAGAGATAGTGGTAAAGTCCTAAAAAGGCTGATTTACTGTGTTTCATAGTAATTTTGAAGTACATGGAGAGAAGGAGGACATACTAATTGCTAGACTGTGTGCAGGTTCTAGGAGCGAAAGGGCTGTGGAATTCGGTAGTGGTAGGGACAGATATTAACCAAACAGTCACATAAACAAATTTCATTATCAACTGAGCTAAATGCTAAAAAGAAAAATCACTGGATGCTGTGAAAGAGGAAATCCAGACTGTGGGAACTAGTCCAGAAGGCTTGGCAACAAGTTATTCGGGAACAGAAGAGGATCCTGAGGTCCCATTTACCTTGGCCATAGCACAGCAAAAGCACTCCCAGGAGAACTCTATATCTATACTATGGCTTTCACCTATGCTTCTGTGTTTGGAGGTCTTAAGAGATGTGTCAAAGAGAGAGATCAAGCCTCAAGAACAGCTTGTGGCCAGCAGGGCATGCTAATTGTGGCACATATATCCTCAGCCTCTACTAAACTCCACATACTCACACCAAACCTATTAGCTTGACAGGAAAAAGTAAAGCATGGAAAGGAAACTTTATGAACTACAGTGATGTGAGTCCACATGTTCCTTGGAAGATGCTATTTTCAGATTTATTCAAGGTGGAAATCAAACAATCAGTCAGGTCAGCAGTCAATCAGTATCAGCCATTAAGACAACAAGTTGGTGGCACTATTATTGACAGTCACGGTAACTCAGAGACAGAATAAGATGGAAAGCCAGAGCTATCCTGGTCAATAAAGCACTTTGGGTACTGACAACACAAGTAATTAGGAGCCTCTCTTCTTCATATTTTACCTCCTAAGACAAAGTGACCCTGTATACACTTCTGTCAACGAACAAAGGGGTGAGAGTTTAAGCCATTCCTGTGTAGATGAGAAGAGCATATTAAAAAGAAAAACTCCACCTCTCAAAAGAAAAAGAAATTGGAAGGAGCCCCCTTCCTCCTCACAAAGTATTGCTGACATTACTTATCCTAAGTATAAATAAGTCAAAATACGACTGCATGCTTGAGATGGAGAAGCAGTGTAATCTTCACATTTCAATGGGGCAAGAATATTTTCGATAAGACCACAAAAGCGTAGTCAACAAATCTCCAAGTAGAACATGGGCTTTCATAAGATTACAAAGTTTCTTCCTAGAAAAAGAAGCAACCATTAGGGACAGGACAATGTATACATGAAAGAAATGTCTCCAGCTCTATTTCTGAATGGGAGTCAATACTCAGACTACACAAGAAACTCCAAGACTCAATAACAAAACCAAAATAGCCTGTGTTTAAATAGTATACAACATATCTGAATAGATACTTCTCAAAGATGCATATGTGATCAAGAGGCAAATGAAAAATGTTGTAATATGATTGCTGCATTTCCATATCTTTATATTGGCAGAATAATCACACACAATCTTGTGTGTAATTGCATGTTCATCAACTCAAATATTATTCATTTTTTGTAGTGATATTATTTGCAATTCTATTTCTGTGCTATTTTGAAATGCATCTTATATATTTGGAAATTCAGGTCACCATACTGTATAATACAACTTACTCTTTAAAGCAACTAGCAATCTTATTCTATCTCCCTACCCTCCAGGTCTTTGGCAAACACTATTGTACTTTCTATGACAATATAAACATTTTTTAGGATGAGTGAGATCATGTAGTACCTGTCATTCTGTGTCTGGATTATTACAATTTAACATGATGTTTTCAAGCCTAATCAATTTTGTTTCAAATGAGAAGATTCCATTCACTTTATGGCATATTCCTATTTCATTATGTATATGTACCATGCTTTCTTTAGTCATTTATTATTAGTTAATAGATGTTTAAGGTTTTTCCATTTATTGGCCATGGGCCTTTCAACATATGTTGTTTCCTTTGTATGTATACCCAGACTTGGGACTTCTGGATCATATTATAGTTCAGACTTAACTTTATCAGTTAAACCTTTTTCAGTTGCCATTAATTATTAATTATGATAATAAGGAGTGGCAACAAGGTTGGAAGAGGACAAATATATGGTGTTTTTAAAGTCAGAGCAAGCAAGACTGTATGAAGAGATACATGTTTTTCGACTTTGTCTTTGATTTTGGTGTACGCTTTGTATGTGCTCCATCAGTGGAACTCCTCACAAGCTGGATGTCTGAATCTTTAATATTGAATAGTAATGAGTTAGATATGAGGTAAGAAAAAAAACTGCACCTGCATTTTAGTAGTAGTTTCTCCTGGTGTTTGCAATGCTACCTTTGTGGTTAAATAGCTTCCAAGTGTCAAGTAAGTTGTACCCTTTGCATCAGAAACTAAAATTCCAGGGTCATTTAGGAGTTACCAAACATACACCAACACATGGTCTACATTCTCAAAAGAGCTTGACTTCACTATTATATTGCTTATATTGTAGTAATATAACAGTAAAATCCACTCCCCATTCCTCACCTTGTAGATGTTTATAGGGAGTCATGGGAAGAAATATTCTAAAAGGAAGTTCTGGCCTACCACAATTTGAGAGGTGAAAGGGTCATTATACCCCATAAATATGTCTTCCACTTATTTTAATTCATCTTTTTCTCTGTCTGTCTATTTCCTTCTTTCTTATGTGCTCTCTCTGTGTTTGTGCATGTGTGTTTGTGTATGTGTGTGTGTGTTTATGAGAGTTCAGTCTAAGGCTTTATGGAAGCAGGAAAATCATTATAACAGCAAATTACATCTCCAGGATATTCTTTTTATTTTATGTCTCTCTCTTGCTCAGGGTCCTCTGGAAATAGCTGTCCTATGCCTTTTGTCCTATGAGCTTGTCCCATGAGCTTTCCAAGAAGATAAATGACCCCACTGTCTCTTTCAGGCCCCTTCCCAGCTGGTTAGGCTTTTGACAGTACCAAGAAGTCAGAGATGTTCATTTACTTACAGCATACAGATGGACATTCCCAGCACACTCCTTCCTGTCCTTCTTGCCTCTGGCACCAAGGCTTTTCAAAACAGTTTGCTCAAGTATATGATGTAAGTGATCACCTCTTCAGCAAAAAGACTTAGTCCCCTAGAGAAGCCAGAAAGGTATAACTAAGAAGGAAAACTCATACTGAATATAGATAGTAGAGTTTCAACAGCTAATGTACTTAACCAAGTAAAAAGGAGGTTAGATAAACTCAGCATTCTGTGACTGTGTGCACACTGTCAGCAGCTAAGGTTGCTCCCTTTCATACTTTCCTTTCCTCAAACCATAAGCCAAACTAAGCCTTTTCTTCCTTGATTTTCTTTCTTTAGGTATTTTGTGACATCAATGAGAAAAGTAACTAATACATAGTTGTAGCGGGAAATCAGAAACTACACATGTGAACGGATCGCATCAGAGTGCTGGAGCCGAGGGGGGTGTGGTCAACTGGAAAGAGCTTCGGAAGTAGACCACCCAGGGAGAGGCCTGGAGACAGGAAGCTGGCATTCTCTCCTGTAGGGCCTGGACCTCTCGTGAGGGTTCTGGACTGGTGGTGTGGTTTTCGGACTGGTCGTGGTTTCCGGACTGGGCGAAGTTCCTAGTTCGCAGCGGTTCGGGCTGTTGGGAAACTCTCTGGTGCGCTGCTTTCCCCTTTTGCTCCCTTTTAACAAAACCCTTGTCTGTAAATTATATTTGGATTATAAATATTACTTAATATATATCACAGGGTGGGTAGCTACCGTAATACATAGTTCCATAGATATATCAGTGAAATATCTTTGTGAGATGATTCCCTTAGTAGTTAAGCATGTATGATTAAGTCAAGTACATGGCTATACTGTCTACACAATATAAAAGGGGATGATAAGATAAAGTTGAATCAAAGTTAAAGTTAGGACATTTTGGGCTCACTCCCAGTTGATTAGGACCAGTTGAGCACGAGGAGAGGTTAGGGCTGAAGTAGGTATCTTTGCTACTTAGCAGCAAAGGCATGAGATGATGGCCACAGGGGGGATACACAGAAAGAAAATATCTGGAAAATCTGATAAAGCTGAGTGATAGCTAAGTAGAGGCTAGGTGCATACTAAGCAGCAAGGGCTACCTGAATTTTTTTCTGTGGGAAAAAGGAAAAAAGAGTGGCTTGTGATGCTTACCATGCCATAGAGTATAACAGAAGCATTGGCCTATACTGGACATTTTGAAGAACAAGAGCCTTGTCAGTGCCTTTGTCTTCATCCCATAGCCTGTCCTTCTTGGCTAATCTCTCATAGTTTGCTCTGGTATACTGGCAGGAAATGTGGAGGTGGGAGATAAGGAAAACCAACTAGAATTGTGTGACAATAGCTGACCTCATGATCAACTTCAAGGTTTCTTTTTCTATGGCACTCATGATCTAGGAAGGCTTCAGACCTGCCTTTGTTCCTTTCAGCAGCTATTTTCTGTAACAACAATATTATGACACCATTAAACAGCATTACAGGACACTTACAAAGAAAAAATAACCCATAATTTCTACATCTGAGTCTGTAAGGCCTCATTTTCTGTCCCACATTGTGTCTCAGACCCTGGTTACCTATGTGTGCTTTTTTAATGCTGATATAATTACAGTGTATTTACAGTCTTACATCTAGATTTTTCTTTGCGACCATTAAATTGTCAGCCTCTTACATGTTGAAATATTGTATTCATAATGATCATTTTAAATAGCTGCATAATATTCCTTGAAGAAGAACAATTTTCTTTACTAAGTCTATATTATCTGATATCTCAATTGCATTCAATTCTTTGCTGTTACAGATAATGTAGCAACAAATGATTTTCTGTCTGTGTTCTAATTTCATCTGACCCAGAATAACTCTGAACTAACAGGTTGCCCTAGTTTCATCCTCATAAAGGGAAAACATTATACAAACTGTCTCCACCTGAGGGGGCAAAAAGGTTTCAGGAGATATATTTGTAACATAGAGTTTTTATTTTCTGGTATCTATTTGAGAACTTAAAGTCAGTAATATAACAAGAGGTAGGTTCAGGCAAGACAGGGAAAGAAAGAGATCAAGGGTGGAAATGAAACAACTGTGTATGTGTGTGTGTTTGTGTGTGTGTGTATGTGTGTGTGTGTGTGTGTGTATGTGAGCAAGCCCTGGGAGCAGCCTATGTTTGTGTTTATCTACAGCAACTGACATTAGGCAAGAGTGTGTCCTAGGGCAACGTCAGCATCTTTAATGCTATCTCAGTGCTGTGAAGTATGCATAGAAATCTCTACTTGTTCCAAAAGAATCCTCTAATTTCTTTGAAGAATCTGTTGCTTTTTCACTGATGCAAAGCCTTGATCCAAAAGGTACAGAACAGTTCCCACATTAGTAGCCAGAGACAGCATCCATACATACTCCTTGAGACAGCTTCGTTTTCTGTGGATGGAAGATGTGATGACTATCGCTACAGAGAATCAGTGTGTCTATGATGACCACACAAGAGAAATGAGGTCACTTTATACATACTTGGATTCTGATCAAGCTTCTTCATGATTAAAAATAAATTGTTGAACATTTACTCCATGTTAGGCAATATACTTAGTGCTGTTCACATAGTAGCAAACAAGCAAGACATGAACAAAGTATCAGGTGGGATTGAAAAGGACTCGGCATTTTAGGTAAAGCAGCCAGGAATACAGCACTGAATATGAACCTGCAGGAAGTGGATGATAGAACCATGTGGCAACCTGTACAGTGAGCTTTTCAGGACAAGAGAACAGACAGTAGTATTTCTACACTTCTTGCTGCAGTGCACTTTAGGGTAAAGAACATGGAGTTTATCAAGTACATATCCAACTAATACTGATGAATGACATAAATCATGTTATGCAATGTGAACTTCTCCACATGCTTGTTTTGTGAATTGGTCTAGGAATCCATCTTTTTGTTCTTTATTTTTCTTATCTTGACAATCAGGCTGTAGTCAGATCTAATATCAGATGCTCCCCATGAATCTCTTGTATAGGTGTGATTATGGAAATTAAAAGGCTTATAGGAGTTATTCCTATTGGAGACCTGTAGATGCAATGAAATGTTGGCCTCTCTCTGGTACTTAAACAAGAAGATAATATACAGAAGCCCTATCATGTGAGCAAACTGATAGTTCCTGGGGCAGGAGAGGTGAACAGAGACTGCAATGAGAATGTACAAACTCTTTGAGTCTCCTCCTTATTTTTAAGCACACAGAGAAACGTGATACAGTCTTGACATTTGTGAAGACAGGTTGAATACCCCATATACATCTTCTATTGATATGTATCACATTATCATTAGCTCACTAGATTCTTTTGTGTAGCAGGAAATCAGAAGCTACACATGTGAACTGATTGTGTCAGAGTGCTGGAGCCTTATACAGACTTTTTACAGAGGTTGACTCAGGCTGTAAATAGAGCAGTGTCAGATTCAGAAGTTCAGGAAACAACTGATACTCTCTTTGGCCTTCGATAATGCTAATATGACATGTAAGAAACTGATCATGCCATTAAAGATCAGAGGTGCATCCATAGAAGAATGGATTCAACTTGCAGTTAATGTTGAATATCTACACTCTGATGAAGAAAATTGGGTAGGACAAGCCATTGCTAATGTTAAAATGAGAAATCAAAGCATTATTTGTTTCAATTGTGGTAAGCCAGGCCATATAAAGAGAAATTGTAGGCAAAGTATACCTGGGAATTCTCCCAATCCCAGGAGTGACTTAAACAGAAGGCTATTACCTCCTGGACTTTTTAGGAGATATAACAAAGGTAGACATTGGACAAATGAATGTAGATCTATAAGAGACAAAGATGGCAAGCTTTTAACATCGGGAAACGTAACTTGGGGCTTCCCTGGGAAGCCCCCAAGAATCAGACCTCCAAGTCAAAACTGTGAACTGATTGCATCAGAGAGCTGGAGCCGAGCAGGACGTGGTCAACTGGAAAGGGCATTGGAAGTAAAGCCCCCAGATGAAAGAGGCAGAAGAGGAAGCCAGGCTCTGGTGCAGTTCCTGGATCTGCAGCAGATCGGGAGGTTGGAAAACTCTCCAGTGCGCTGCTTCCCCCTCTATTTTCTCCCTTTGAACAAAACCCTTCTCTGTAAGTAATATTTGGATAATAAATATTACTTAATATATATCTCAAGGCGGGTTAATTACCGTAATACTTTTGTCCACAAAGCTTAACTGTTCTCCCCTCTGTAGCCTTGGGGGAGAATCTACTACCAGTTACATTCAGGTTTATGGCAGAGTCTGATTAGTTATAGAATGAAGGTCTTAGTGCTTTGCTGGTGTCTGTTGAACACTCATTTCTGCTCCTATAGGTCACACTTTGGTCCTTGTACATGGTCTGTTTAACTTCAAAGTCAGGAGGGGTGCACAAATCATTTTTATACTCTGAATCTCCTTTACTCCTTCTTGCTGTCATCCATAAGGGGAAACAGCAGCTTGGATATCTCTCTGTGTCTTAAAGAAACTGACGTGGAACCTCAAGTACACTGTCAAAACCCTTTATTAGAGTATCACAATTAGTATTTTATTGAATAACCAAAGTTTCAGCTACCTGATACTGCTAATTTCCAAATGATCAGAGAAAGGAGCAAAATAGGAAGCTTCATGATCAAATAAAAATGACTGCATGCAATTAGAGTAGCAGTCTGTAATTCAGAAAGTCCCTGAAACTTTCACCTCAGGTCTATAGTGAAAGGTCAGGAGAGCTGACTCTGTCTTCATTAAGCAAACAATCTTGGATGTGTTCTAATTGAAGCTCTTTTTTCACATATGTTATTATGCTGAAACAATTAGCTTGGCCATTTTCTTAGATGTTTCCCAGAATGATAATGTCTGTCTTCCATAAGTTATTCTAGAAACAAGGACAGCAGAATTGGTGCTCACTTGAGTTACAAGGCTACTGTAATTTTAACAGCACAACTATAAAGGGACAACAAAAGAAGAGTCACAAAATTTTGATAAAAATATTGATTACATCTAAAAATACCATTTAAATCCAACAATAAAAAGTAACAGGATTCTATAAGGCTGAAACGGAATGTGTTCCTCTAGTGTCATCATTTACACTGATGCATTTAGAAAACAATCTTTATAAGCACATCATAAGCATTTAATAAAGTTAAGATATCTTTTATTAAAAATGTCTATTTTTAAGTCAAGGCTAGTTTCAAACTTGTTCCTTGAGGATAACTATGAACAGAAGTATACACCATACTGGGATTTATGTGGTAGGTAGTCATTCTTAGAAATAAATAAATGATATGAATATTGCCCAGGAAGAAATAGAAGTGAGTGCTTCTGGTTCTATGTTTTATAGAAAGGTTAAGAAAGAGAAAACAAAGGAGACTCTAACATGTTTGTTAGACAAGAAATCAATACTCCTATATCAACAGTAACTTCTACATCAAAAAAGTTAGAAAACATAAAGGTATTTACTGGCTGCTAAGAGAAGAGCCTTCCCTTCTACCATACCCATCCACTTCTATGATGCTCTGCCTCATCTGGGCCCATAAACAATGGGACCAGGTGGCCATGAACTAAAACTAAAACTTCTGAAGCAATGAGCCACAATAAATTGCTCTGAATGCTGTTTATCCAGAAATTTTGTCACAGTGATAATGATTAACACAATGAATACATTTCAAAATGGTAGTGTGAAGTGACAAGAATTGAGAGATGTAATCAGACCACATTAATTGCTACCATTTATATACTATGCTCCACACACTATCTTGATACAAATTAATCTTTATTAGAACTTTATCATGTGGATAGAAAAATGGTTCTTTTCTATAGGTAAGGAAATGGAGATGCTGGATAGCTTCCTCATCCAGTCAGTGAGTTTTGAAAGTAGGGTCTAAATCTGCAATGCCTGACTGTAAATGCTATATAATCCATTGAGCTAGGACAGCCTTCATGGAAGGTTACAGATAACCACAGAAGTGTGGGATCCTTATAATTTACCCTATGCTTTCTTGTTTGTGAAGCACCTTTTGTCCAGAGACCATGTTGATTTTCATAATATATATACAAATGAAAAAAGAGGAATTAAGCAACTTGTCTCGGGGTGATGAGTCAGAAGATCATCCTGGTCTTTGATTCTCATATCATCATTTGGTCTGTGGTGCTGAATTTAGATGTGCTGTGGGAAGGCTGGCAGTTACTTTTGGCATCTGTCTTCTGTGCTGTAAGGTACCTATTTTTGTTTTGCTTTAGTTTTTAAAGTATCTGTTTTGAAACAGAATAGACCAATATTTGTAGAAATTGATTATCAAAAGGTTAAAAAGAGATATAAATTATTTTTACTACAAATTTAAGAAACATTATCAAATTACTCAGAAAGCGTGAAAGCAGTACTTATTATCAATGTCTCTTATTGTTTTCCTACAATTGGGCAAAGATCCATAGACTTAACAATAACACTCTTCTATGTGCAAATGGCCTTCCAGTATTCCTCTCTAAACCTTTCCTCACCTTTCTCAGAAATCCAGAAAAATATCTTTCTCAGAGTAATCTTACAGATCACCAGGAAACAACTTCTAAGGATCAAGGTTACAGAGTAGGTCAAGTGTGAGGGAGGTAGGCCCAGTCAGAACACCTGTTACATAACTGTTAGGGAAATGAAGACCACCTAGAGTGATTAGAAAACCTTTAAGCATTATAGTTCATGTTTGAAATGTCCCCAAATATCTATGTATTAGAACCTTGTTCTACATGGTGATGCTTTCATGAGGTGGTAAACCATTATGATATAGATCACTGTAGGTGGCCTTAGATCCTTGAGAACATGCTATTTATCTTAGTTACTTTTTATTGCTATGTTAAGACATCAGGAAAAAGGCCACTAATAGAAGCAAGAGTTTATTGGGAGCTTATAGTTTCAGGAAATGAGTCCAGTACCATAATTGCAAGGAACATAGCAGTAGACAGGAAAGCATGGGACTGGAATGATAAGTGAGAGCTTACATTTTGACCCACAGTCACTTGACAGAAAAGGAAAAAAAATCCAACGGGGGATGATGTGGTCTATTGAAAGCTCAAAGCCTGTTTGGAAGTTCTAGCAGGAAAATGTAGCTACTCATATACCCTTGACTGAAGACTGGTCCTCCTCTATTCAGGGAAGGTAATCCTCTTTGACCTAGCAAGCAGTTTCTGGACAGACGCATATGGAGTGGTGAGGGAGAAAGGGGGCACCTATCGAGCCAGCAAGATCAACTGAATCAACCCAGGCAATAAATGGGGTAACAGATGTCACAGCCAGATCACTCTCACTCTAAAATATTTAGAGAACTTAAGAAACTAGAGTCCCAAGCCCTAATAACCCAATTTAAAAATGGGGTTCAGAGGTTGTGGTTTGCAGCTTGGACATGCTTTGCTTTTTGCTTTTTTTGTGAGCCACCATGTGGTTGCTAGGAATTGAACTCAGGAACTCTGGAAGAACAGTCAGTGCCTTTAACCTCTGAACCACCTCTCCAGCCCATTTGCTTTTTTTAAAAGAGTCCACTAAAGGGAATGACTGAAAGGCACTTGAAAAAGTGTTCAACAGCTTTTGCTATCAGAAATCAAAACAACTTTGAGATACCACCTTACACCTGTCAGAATGGCTAAGATTAAAAACACAGATGAATTGTTATATGTATTCTTGCACTAGCATCTGCCCATTGCTTCATTGGTTCACACTTAGTCAGCTCCTAGTCAGTTGTAGCTAGAGGTCTTGTATGTCTCCTATCTGCTCTGAGCAAGGTATCTGCACAATCTCTGACTCTGCTCTTGACATGGTTTTGCATTTTGAAGGAACCTGATTGTCTGTGATGACACAGCTTGCCCTGGAGGCAGGCCCCAGCCATGGGAGGTCCCTCCTGTTAGGGGTCACTGGAGAAATGCAGTATGGTCGTTTCTCAGAAAACTGGGAATCAATCTCCCCATGGATTCAGCAATACCGTTATTGGGCATATACCCTAAAGATGCACATTTGCACCACAAAAGTATTAGGTAAACTATGTTTATTGCAGCATTATTTGTAATATCAAGAACCTGGAAAAAACCTAGATGTCCCTCATCTAAAGAATGGATTAACAAACTGTGGTACATCTACACAATGGAGTACTACTCCGAAGTAAGAAAAAATGATTTCCTAGAATTCACAGGCAAATGCATGGATTTGGGGAATGTCCTTGCATTTGCCTTGTGAGCAAGGTATCACAAACCCAGAAAGATAAGCATGGGATGTACTCATTCATTAGTGGACTTTAAACAAAAAGCAAAGCACACACAAGCTGCAAACCATAACCACTGATCAGCTTGGGATCTGAAGTACCTTGGACAGGTACCTTGGAGCCCATTCCCTCCAGGGGAACACCTGACCGAGTCTTGATATTAGTATGAGGAAATTGGACTTGCCTGGAGTGGATGTTGAACTAAGCAACTTTGGGATCTTGGGACCTCCTGCCCTTACTGGGGAGGAGATAAGAAGATCGGGAGAAAAGAGAGTGACTGGGAGGGGTGGGAGGGGGAAGGGAGTGTGAACAAGGGGACACATGGATAAAAAATGAGATTTTGTTTAAAAATAAGTAAAAAATGAAAAAAACCCACAGATAACATTCTATGCTGGAGAGGATGTGGAGTGAGGGGAATACTCCTCCATTGTTGGTGGGAGTGTAAACTTGTTCAGCCACTCTGGAATGCAGTATGGTGGTTTCTCAGAAAACTGGGAATCAGTCTCTCCAGGGACCCAGCAAATATCATTATTGGACATATACCCTAAAAATGCACATTTGCACACTAGAAACATTAGCTCAACTATGTTCATAGCAGCATTATTCATAATAGCAAGAACCCGAAAACAACCTAGATGTCCCTCAACTGAAGAATAGATTAACAAACTGTGGTACACCTACACAATGGAGTACTACTCAGCAGTAAGAAAAAGTGATATCCTAAAATTTTCAGGCAAATGGATGGATTTGGAGAATATCCTCCTGAGCGAGGTCTCACAAACCTCACATTCCTATTCAAACAATTATACTATTAAAGGGAGCTATGGGCTCTTATCAATTTTCTTTTCACTCTGTCTACCATGTACATCCTCCATATGTTGGCCTCACTCTAAGCTTCAAGAGGTGTAGCAACCCAGCGATAAACTGAAACTTCCAACCCTTTAATTCAAAAGAAACCTTTTTTCATTTATACACAGTTGTCCAAAGCTGACAGTTATAGTCAGGATACATGTTAGTGCTGGCTGATTATAGTATAAGAACACATAACTGTTCCCTTGCCTGCTTTGCCTAAATTCTGAATTCCAGGGTTCTAACTTGCTATTCCTTAATATCTACCCAATAACCTCTTGGCAGACTACCTGAAGTGATCATTTTATATGAAGATGCCTTTTTTCATGTACATTTTATTAAACCGAACATGACTTTGATTTGAACTTATTTTCTTTGAGGTCAGGGTTCTGGGGTTGGCTTCAGAGGTCAGAGATTACTTCATAGGTTATGTGAGCAATGTAGTTACACTGGACTCCTTTTAAATCTGATGCTTCCATCTTGCTTTCTTGAGATTCCTAATAATGAGAAGAAGCTCTAAATTTTTGTTGTGCACTGGGTGCCACAATTATGTATCCAGTCCTGATTTGTATTTGTGTCTAACAGGCCAAAACAAAGTTTGGTGCCTTGGGAGGTACTACGTAAGGAACAATCAACCTGGATATCCTCCTCTATGACAGAACAGATGCACTAAATTCCCTACAGAGCAAAAGAGAAGTTGATAGTCATTGCAAATTACATATTTCCCCTTGTAAGTAACATAATACCAGTCGTGCTGGGTGGGGGTTAAAACTGCTCAGAGAATACATAATAAGATGTTAATATCTGCTTATTTTAAATTGGAATACACTGAAACACAATGGCCGTAATTCCTCTTTATGAAATTCCAGTGACCTCAGGAGAATAATTGATTAAAATGATAATTTCTTTACCTACATTGCCTGTTTAAAATTTCAAGTCTCTTATCTAATACGATAAGAATATAAAAGTGACAGAGAAATTTACAAATATACAAATTTCAGCATAAAGTCATAAGAAATATGAAAAATCATGACAACACAAATACTCCAAGAGTTTGTAGCTCTTTAATAAGTGAATCTAATGCTATTAATACAGAGTAAATATTGGACAAAAGGATTTACTAGTACAAGGTAAGAAGACAGTACAAGATTTGAGTGAGGAGTTCAGGAAGAGGAAAAATCAATACACCTCTTGGAAATTAAAAGTTTAATAAAGCAAACAAATAGGTCATATGAAAGAATATCAGGACTTTAAAACAAAGATAGTTTTTAAAATGGATAGTTTTATCAAGATGTTAATAAAAGGAAAATGTTGAAAGTTGTAATCACAATGTTTAAGATATTCAGGAAGTGTTTAAAAGACCAGCTTAGAAATATTGTGTACAGAAAAATAATATAAATATAGACAGAATATGCATGTACATTTAGAATCACAAAAGGTTATGTTCAGAAAACAGGCTATTCATATCACATTATATTAAGATTTTAATAGTAGAGAACAAAAAACGAAGAAAATGTCAAATTATTTATAAAGGCAAACCCATTAGAAGACAGCATACTTCTCTTCAGAAATCCTAAAGAGAAAGAATGCTTGGAATGATGTAAAAAAGACCAGAAAAAAATAACTTTCAGCCAAGATTACTACTTCCCATAAAGTTATATTTTACAATCAAAGCAGCAATAAAAATTTTCCAATATGATAACTATAAATTAAAGCAATATTTGACTACTAATACAGCAGTGTAGGAAATATTTAACCAAATTACATGTATAGATAAGGAAGAAAAATCCATACACTTATGAAAACATGAGAAACAATAAATCTCACTGGGAAGCATAAATAAAAGATGGAAAAGAATCAAACATTAGTAATTCAGTAAATATTAAGACTTCTGAGATGAATAATGGGAAGTATAACAATGCAGAATATCTGGAACAGGTAGAAAAAGAAGAAAAATCTCAATTAGTATACACCTTTTGAAAATAACCTTGAATAGACATGATCTTAACTGTCCAATAAAAAGGCATAGGTTGTGTATATTGATTAAACAACCAAATTCAACTATTAGCAATCTTCAGGTAATACACCTCTCTGAGAAAGATATACACATATTTTATGAAGAAAGATTCGAGTGATTATTATTTGTTTTTTTTTTTACCAACTATTCAGAAGCATGTGTCACTTAGGAGAACGTAGCTTCAGTAGAGGCATTAAATCCATCAGATTGGTCTTTTCACAATCTCTTGAAATTTTTCTGTGTTGATGTGGTTTTGTGAGAGGGTCCAGAATAGTGTGGATGGTGCCATCCCTGTGTAGCTGGTCCTGGATATCATAAGAAGTCAGGCTGAGTGAGCCACAAGGAGCAAGCAACTAGTCAGCATTCCGATTCAGATTCCTGCTTGTGTTTCTATCATGGCTTTCTTCCCTGATGAATTTTAAAATGTAAGATTAAATAAATATTTTCATCCCCAAGTTGCTTTTGGTCATAGTTTATCACAGTAATGAAAGCAAACTGAAAGAAAGTGAGAATATCATCTATGCCGAGATATAATGAAGTATGCTATGAGCCAAAATTTGAATAGACACAGAAATAGTGTTCTTTCAAGTGGAAGTGAAACAAACAATTTTCTCAGTAGTTTAGTGAACTTTCCTCAAAATAAATCACATTAAGGGTCATGAACCTAGTCAAAAAATAAAACAAAATAATTTTTCTATTTCACAAAATTAAAATATAAAAAATTAGAGGTCTATAGCAAGCAAAACTATAAATAACTATGCAAATACAAGGAGGAGTTGAACAACATACTTTTAGACAATCAGTGGGTAATTGAAGGAATTAGAAATGAAAAATTCTAGAATGATGATGGAAAAACACAGTGTATGAGAATCTGCATGATAGAAAACATATAATTTTAAAAGACAAATATATAATTATAAGTGCCTGCATTAAAACATCAGTATTTTATGAACAGCTTGGGATCAGAAACACCCTGGACTGACTCCTCAGATCCCACTCCACCTAAAGGAACACCTGACTCACTCTTGAGGGAGGGGGGACAAAACTGGATCTGCCAGGAGTGGAGCCTGAACTAAGTAATATTGGGTCAGTGGGACCATGGGACTGTCTGCTGCCTGCCCAGGGAGGGGATGGGGAGTTGTGGAGAAGAAAGAATTACCTGATGTGGTGGGAGGGGGAAGGGACCTTGAATAAGGATATACAGGGATAGAAAGTGTGACTTCTTTGTTCATAATAATAAAAAAATTAAAAAAAATCAGTATTTTAAAATGAAGGTCTACTGATGGTTAGGGTCATAATAAATAATATTAAATAAACAAAATAATAAAAGAAAAATAATAAAATTGATGTTAAAATTAATTAAATAGATCATAGACAGATGCCTTCAATCTTCAGACCCTTGCCCATAGCAGAATCAAAAGTGAGCAGATTACAACTCCTGGGAAACACAGAAAATTCCTCTTCAGGCTGGGGGATACACCCAAGGCTCTGACCTCACACTCTCATGGTGCAACAGTCAGGCCCTAGAGTAAAGCTGAGAGGGAACTTCTGCAGTGACACCTACAGACACATAGCAGGAAAGACCTCCCACAGCCTGGCTGGCCCTGTCTCCAGGGCAACCTACCTCATCATAGACAGACACCTATGAATCACAGACCCAAGTCCAGAGCTGAGTCAGAGATCTTGGAGACTCTAGGTCCAAAACAGACAGAAGACGTTTAACCCCTCTAGCCACAGATGACTAGGATCTAACTAAGATTGAACCAAGTAATCAATGGGCAGATGTCAGAGCAAGAATACATATAACAATATAAAGAACAACAAGGCAACATCAGAAGAAACTGGTGGTTCTACAACACAAAGACATGAACAGAGCAATGAGAAGGAAACAATGTCAAAAGCACCTTTATGAAAATGATAGAAGTCATGAGAGTATATAAAAAAGTCCCTCAAAGAAATAGAAAAAAATACAAACAAAAAATTGGAAGAGATGAACAAATCCTTTAAAGAACACAAAGAAAACCAAGAAAAGGAAACTCAACAAATGAAAGAAACATTGCAGAAATTAAAAATTGAAATAGAAACATTAAAGAAGGCACAAAATGAGGCAAACGTGGAAATGAAAATGGAAAATCTGAAGAAAAGAACTGGAACTACAGATACAAGCATACCTATCCAACAGAATCCAAGAGATGGAAGAAAGAATCTCTGGAGTTGAAGATTCAATAGCAGAAATAGATGCACCAGTCAAAAAAAACACTGAATCAAAAAAGCCATAACACAAAATATTCAGGAAATTTGGGACGCCATGAAAAGACCAAACATGAGAATAAGAAGAATAGAAGAAGGAGAAGAATACCAGTTCAGATAAGCACAGATAATATATTCAATAAAAACCTAGAAGAAAACTTTCTCAACCTAAAGAAGGAAATGCCTATAAAGATACAAAAAGCTTACAGAAAACAAAATAGATTAGACGTACAAGAAAAGTCTGCTCACCACATAATAGTCAAACCACAAGACATACAGAACAAAGAAAAAAATTTAAGAGCTGCAAAAGAAAAGGGTCAAGTTACCTATAAAGGCAGATCCATCAGAATAACACCTGACTATTCAATGGAAACAATGAAAGCTAGAAGATCTTGGTCAGAAGTTATACAGACACTAAAAGAGCACGGCTGCCAACTCAAACTACTATACTCAGCAAAGCTATCAATCATCATAGATGGAGTAAGCAGGATATTTCATGACAAAATCAGATTTAAACAATGCCTATCCACAAATCGGGCCCTACAGAAAGCACTAGAGGAAAAACTTCAACCTAAGGAACCCAGATACACCCATGAAACCATAAAAAATAGATAATCACACAGAAGAAACCCCCCCCAAATACACACAAGCTACCACAAAAATAACAGAAAATAAAAATCAATGGTCATTAATATCACTTAATATCAATGGACTCAACTCACCTATAAAAAGACACACATTAACATGATGGATACAAAAACAGAAGCCATCCTTCTGCTACATGCAAGAAATACACCTCAACTTCAAAGACAGACACAGGCTCAGAATAAAGGGTTGGGAAAAGATTTTTCCAATTAAATTGACCCAAGAAACAAGCTGGTATAGACATCCTAATATCTAACAAAGTAGACTTCAAACTAAAATAAATCAAAAGAGACCAGCATGGACATTGCATATTCATCTCAGGAAAAATTAATCAAGATGAGATCTCAATCCTGAATATTTGTGCCTATAATATAAGGACACCTACATATGTAAAGGAAATACTACTAATGCTTAAACCTCACATCAAATGTCACACTCTAGTAGTCGGAGACTTTAAAACCCCACTTTCACACTTGGATAGGTCAACCAGACAAAGACTTAACAGAGAAATGAGGAGTCTAACAAAGTTATGATGCAAATGAATTTAAGAGATATTTGCAGAAGCTTCCACCCAAATGCAACGGAATATACATATTTCTCAGCTCCTCATGGAACTTTCTCTAAAACTGACCAGATAACTGGTCATAAAGCAAATACCAACTGATGCAAAAATGGAAATAACCCCTTGTATCATATCAGACCACCATGATCTAATGTTAGAGTTCAAAAATATCAAAAATCACAAGAAGCCTACCAACTCATGGAAACTAAACATCACTTAACTGAACCACCTCTGGATCAAGGAAGAAACTAAGAAAGAAATCAGACTTCCTAGAATTAAACAAAAATGAATCAACAATGTACTCAAACTTATGGGATACAATGAAAGCAGCCTTAAGGGGAAAATTCATAGCACTAGATACCTACATGAAAAGACTAGAGAAATCCCACACAAGAAAACTATCTGCACAGCTGAGAGTCTCAGAACAATTAGAAGCAAACTCACCTAGAAGGAGTAGATGACAGTAAATAATCAAACTTAGAGCTGAAATCAACACAACTGAAATAAAAAGAACAATACAAAAAAATCAATGAATGAAAGAGTTGGTTCTTTAAGAAAGTTGACAAGATAGATAAACCCTTATACAAACTAACCAAAAGGCAGGAAAAGAGAGAATTATAAATGAAAAAGGGGGCATAACAACAGACTCCCAGGAAATCCAGAGAATTATCAGGTCATACTTTGAAAATAAATACCCCACAGAAATTGAAAACCGAGAAGAAATGGACAGCCTTTTGGATAGGTACCATCTACCAAAATTAAAACAAGATCAGATTAAATACCTAGGCAGAACTATTACCCTAAAGGAAATTGAAGCTGTCATTAAATGTCTCCCAAGTAAAAAAAAAAAAAAAAAAGCCCAGGTCCAGATGGTTTCAGTGCAAAATTCTTCCAGAAATTCAGAGCAGAACTACTACCAATACTCCTGAAACTGTTTCACACAGAAGAAACTGAGGGAATACTGCCAAACTCTCTTTATGAGGCCACAATTAAGATGCAACAAAGAAAGAGAATTACTGGCCAATGGCTTTCATGAATATTGATGCAAAATTTCTCAACAATATTCTGGCAAAATGTACACAACAACATATAAAAAATATCATCTATCACAATCAAGTAGACTTCACCCACAAATGCATAGATGGATCAACATACGAAAAACAGTAAATGTCATCCATCATATATACAAACAGAAGGGAAAAAACACATGATTATATCCATAGACAATTAAAAAAGCCTTTGATAAAATCCAATACTCCTTTATGATAAAAGTCCTGGACATATCAGGAATAAAGGGAAAATATCTCAGTATAATAAAGGCAATTTGCAAGAAGCCAACAGCCAACATCGAACTACATCGAGAAATACTCAAAGAAATCCCACTAAAATCAGGAGCTAGACAAGGCTGTCCTCTCTCTCTTTCCCTATTCTTGAAGTTTTAGCTAAAGCAGTAAGAGAATGAAAGGAGATTAATGGGAAGCAAATTGGAAAAGACGAAGTGAAACTATCTCTATTTGTAGATGATATGATTGTATACATAAGTGATCCACAAAATTCTACCAGGGAACTTCTATAGCTGATAAACACCTTCAGCAATGTAGCAGGATACAAGATTATCTCAAAGAAATAAGTAGCCCTCCTATATACTAAAGATGATAGAGCTGAAAAAGAAATAAGGGAAACATCACCCTTTATAATAGCTGCAAATGGCATTAAATACCTTGGAGTAACTATAACCAAAAAGGTAACAACAGATCTAATTGACAAAAACTTTAAATCACTGAAGAAAGAAATTGAAGAGGATATCAGAAAATGGAAAGATCTCCTATGTTCCTGGATAGGGAGGATCAACATACTAAAAATGGTAATTCTACCAAAAGCAATCTACAGATTCAATGCACTGCCCATCAAAATCCCAACACAATTTTTTTTACAGACCTTGAAAGAACAATACTCACTTTCATTTGGTGTAACAGGAAATCCAGGATTGCCAAAACAATTTTGTTCAACAAAAGATCCTCAAGAGGCATCATCATCCCTGATTTCAAATTATACTATAGAGCTACAGTAATAAAAACAGCCTGGTACTGGCATAAAAACAGACTTATGGATCAATGGAATCAAATTGAAGATCCTGACATTAACCCAAAAACCTATGAACAACTGATCTCTGACAAAGAGGCCCAAAATATTCAATGGAAAAAAATATAGTATCTTTAACAAATGGTGTGGGCATAGCTGGATGGTAATGTGTAGAAAAATGCAAATAGATTCATGCATATCACCCTGCACAAAACTCAAATCCAAGTGGATCAAAGACCTCAACATAAACCCAGCCACTCTGAAATGGGAAAAGAAACTGGGAAATACTCTCCAATGCATTGGCACAGGTGACCACTTCCTAAATATAACTCCAGTAGCACAGACACTAAGAACAACAATCAATAAGTGGGACCTCCTGAAACTGAGAAGCCTCTGTAAAGCCACAGACACAGTCAATAAGACAAAACAACAGCCTTCAGAATGGGAAAAGATTTTCACCAGCCCTACAAGTGACAGAGGACTGATTTCTAAAATGTATAGAGAACTCAAGAAACTAGAGCCCAAAACCTTGAATAACTCAATCAAAAAATGGGTTTCGGAAATAAAAAGGAAAATCTCAGCAGAAAAATATCAAATGGCTGAAAGGCACTAGAGAAAGTGCTCATCATCTTTAGCCATCAGAGAAATGCAAATCAAAACAACTTTGAGATACCACCTTATACCTGTCAGAATGGCTATGATTAAAGACCTAGATGACAGCCTATGCTGGAGAGGTTGGGGAACAAGGGGAACACTCCTCCATTGTTGGTGGGAATGTAAGCTTGCTCAAACACTCTGGAATGCAGTATGGCAGTTTCTAAGAAAACTGGAAATCTATCTCCCCAAGTATCCAGCAATGCCACTACTGGACATATACCCTAAAGATTCACATTAGCACTCCAAAATCATTAGCTCAAATATGTTCATAGCAGCTTTATTTGCAATAGCATGAACCAGGAAACAACCTAGATGTCCCTCAACTGAAGAATGTGTTAACAAACTTATCAATAAGAAAAAATGATATCCTAAAATTTGCAGGCAAATGGATGGATTTGGGAAATATCCTCTTGAGCATGGTATCACAAACCCAGAAAGATAAACAGGGGACATACTCACTCATTAGTGGGCTTTAAACAAAAAAACAGAAAGCAAAGCATGTTCAAGCTGCAAACCTCAACTACTGAACAACTTGGGATCTGAAGCACCTTGGACTGGCACCTTGGAGCCCATTTCTTCCAGAGGAACACATGACCCAGTCTTGATGCTAGCATTAGGAACACGGATTTGTCTGGAGTGGATGCTGAACTAAGACATCTTGAGAACTTGGAACCTCTTGCCCTTGCTGGAGAGGAGATAAGGAGATGTGGAAAAGAGTGATTGTGAGTGGTGGGAGGGGAAAGGGAGTTTGAACAAGGGAATACATGGATAAAAAAATGAGAATTTATTCATAATTTAAAAAGTAATTCCTCTACACTTTTTCTTTTCTCTCCCAGCCTACGTATTTTTCACACACACACACACACACACACACACACACACACACACACACACACACGCACACATGCACACACACGCCCACACACAAACAAACACTGTAACCCATTTAGAAGCCTTCTCAATCTGAATCTCTTTCATTGCTTATTCTTAATCATTTTCTAACGAAAAGAGCTTTTTAAATGCTAGACTGTAAAGCACTGCTTTGACTGTTGAATTCACTCCACTTGGCTTTTTAACATGGTGGAGGTGCTATAGCCACACTTATCTTATCTATTCTCTGAAACAGTATTAAATAATGTGGAGCTATTTACCACCTTAACTCTGGGGAATCTTAGAGTCGACAGTGCTGCGAAATAGAGCAAGACTGACCTCTGCTCATGAACTTCTTTTAAGTATTTGGCAGCAGAGCCTTGTAAAGAGCTGCAGTTTTTGCTGCTAAGGCTGAGTTAGGAAGCCTGTCTTAAAGGAGACCTACATCTCCTTGCTGCCAGCAAGCAGAGTTGACCCAAGACAAAGCTGCTACTAAGAAGCTGTCTTTGACTTTGTCTCCTTTTTGTCTATATGAAAAGAAACCTTAAATCTATCATATGCAGCTTCTTACTTACATCAAGGCTCCTATGAGACTTTGTAAACAGGCCTTGCTGCAACTTAAGCTGTACACAGCAAACCTTCCATTTTTTAATTCAAGACTAGATGCCACACCATGCCTTTACTATGACCCAAATCAGAGACCCAACGCAGAAGCTGTTTTGGCTCTGTTTCTCTGATCTAGAATTCTGTTTTAAGCATTCTCAGGCTTTATGTTGATATAAGTGACCCATGTTTAAGCACCATTTGTAATATAAAGTTTCTGGCCTCTGCTTTCTGGCCTAGCCCAGAGGTTCAGACACACTTGCAGCCCAGCTGTCTCTAGCCCCAAATAATCACTAAAAGGTTTATGTCAATTTCATGCTGATTGACCTATGTATCAGGCATATTGCTAATTTGGTCTTTTATCTTAACTCAACCTATGTCTGTTAATCATTTTAGCCATGAGGCTTGGCACCTTTTCTCAAAGCAGCATGATTGTCTTCCTTCCTCTGTGTCTGATGGAGTCTCGGCTGGTGTCTCTGGCATCTCTGTTCTATTCTTCCTGTTCCCAGGGTTTTCTTAGTTTGGTAGCTCCACCCACACATCCTGCCTACCTTCTGGCCAGTCAGCTTTTCATTAAATCAGTAGGAGGAATAAATATTTGCAATAAACCAGAACATAATCCCACTACATTTCTCTCCATTTTCTTTTTAAAACAAGAATCCCATTCTACTTTCCTTTGTAGAGTTTTTTTCACCATTATGTACAACAACTTGTAACCCACACTGTAAACAAAGAGAAAAATCCATAATCCATTTTTGATAACATGGGCATAGTTCTTTAGGCTACTTCCACATTGAACACAAGATATTGCAGAATTATTCACTTACAATTATAATAATAACCTTTATTAAGGGGTTATATAAACATTCAATGATACAAATTCAACCTTAAGGCAATTCCTAGAGAGTGGAACTGTCCCACTCTACAATGGGGCCAGATCTCTCCCTGAAAACAGAGAAACAAACAGGAAGGAAGGGCAGCATACCCTGGGTCTTCACTGGGGGCTGGTCATACCCCATTCATGGTTCTGAGACCCCAAAGCTATGCCTCCAGTTCTCCCTCAACAATGTCTGAATCCCACTACACCTGTTTCACTGTAAAGAAAATTTTGTTTTATATATATATATATATATATATTTACATCATGCACCTCATCAACCTCAGTTATTAGACCTCTCAGAAGTCAAAGTTCTTAAAACATTTTAAATGACATACTTTGTAGGTCTTTGAAGTGTTTAAAGATTGCCTATCTAATTGAAATATATCTTTGTATATCTAAAAAACCAGCAAACATGACTATAAATTTGATTATATAGATGATTTACTATTAATCTATATTTCTTAATTATACATTACAATGTTAAAGGAATTATAAAGCCATAATACCTTAAACAGAAGTAGAAATATACATAAAGTAAAACAAAATTAACCTTAAGTTTGTATTAATAAATCAAAACTAATATCAATGTAAAGTATTTTGAGATTAATAGATATTTTTTGGATCAAAGCAGGTTCAATAATTTATCTTTTTGATATTTCTATTTCATAGCCCCTTTTTTTCCCTAGAAAGAGATTGACTATGACCATTAACTATTTATAATGAAAACAAAGATGTATAAATAACAATTTGGGAATACCTTTCCATAAACTTCCTCCTGCTGATCGGGAGAACTGGCAATCTTATAGGGGTCCAGAGTCTGGATCATGTTATTTGGCAGCCTTAAAGCTGATGTGGCCATCTCTTCCCATTAGGGATTTTTTTCAGAGGGTCTTTCTTGATCCAATCATATTAGCCTAGAAGCAATTCACAGGTTTTCATCTTCTGTGGAAATAAAAGGAGAAACATTTTTGTAAAACAACATATCCTTAGACTCAAATTTCAGAGTCAAGATACCTTTAAAATACATATTTGTATAACTTAGCAGCCTTTAAAATCAAATGGTATTCTGAAGTTAGCTCATTAACAGTTAAAAATTAAAAGAATGCACAATAATAGACATAATGCAGATTCTTTGAGTATTTTCCATCTTTACATGGCATATGCATACACACATACACATGCACATACACACACTCACACACACATTACTTTATTTCCTTTTAAAGGACATTCTCTATCCTTTTCCTTTTTTCTTTTTCCTTCTCAAGCTTACATATATTTTTAAACACAATGTAAACCAAATACTTCAGATTTTTTAAAATTTGTTTTGTTTTGGTTTTGAATCTGTTTTTTTTTTTACTGTATATCTTTTATCTTTTTCTGTTTCTGACAACATCTTTAAACTGCTAAAATGTAGCTAGGATTAAAGACTTGGCTAGAGTGCCTGGCCGGCTCCACCTAGCTCCTTAGTCTAGCTTCATAGATAATTTAGCTTTTCAGCAGAGGTACTGGCAGGAGCTTCATTTACCACTTCAACTCTGGGCAATTTTAGGGTCCACATTGCCACCAAGTAGAGCACCACTGCCTACTGCTCATGAACTCCATTTAAATACTTGACAGCAGGATCTTTTAAAAGAGCCACATAGTTTTTGCCACTAAGGCCGAGCCAGGAAGCCTCACTCAATAGAGCCATGACTCTGCTTGCTGCCAGCAATAAGAGCCCGCCTGAAAAAAATGCTGCTACCATGAAGTCTTCTTTGAATCTGTTTCCTTTTGTCTGTAAGAGCAGGAAACCTGGAATCTGCCAGATGAAGTTTATGTTTGTACCAAGGGTGTTGTGATACTTCAGGAATTAGCCTTTTTATAGCTTAAACTGTACTCTACAAGCTGGGCATTTTGTAGCTAAGCCTGCACACCACACCAGGGCATCTCTGTACCATGGCCCACTTTAGTGACACAATCCAGAAGCTGTTTTGGCTCTGTTTCTGTGCTGTAGATCCCTTTTTTAAGCTTTTGTCAAGCTTTATATGGATGGAAGCAACCCACAATTGAGCTCCATTTGTAATATTTAGTTTCTGGCCTAGACTACCCCTGAGATCCAGACTAGCAGTCCCAAATAATCACAGACTGGCTTATATTAATTACATGCTGTTTGGCCTATGGCTCAGGCATATTTCTTGCTAGCTCTTACAAATTAACCTATTTCTATTCATCTATGCCTTGTCACATGGCTCATCGCTTACTTGCACTTTTACATCTGTTCTCTTGGCAGTAGCTTGCAGTGTCTCTCTCTGGCTTGGCTTTTCTTCCCCTTTATCTATGCTTAGATTTCCTGCCTGCCTACAAACTGCTTTGTCATAGGCCAAAACAGATCTTTTATTATCCAATGGTAATTAACAGTATATGGAAAGATATCCCACATCAATAGGTTATTAAACATATTAAATTTCATATTTTGTAGGTTTTGAAGTGTTTAAACACCATTTATCTATCTAAATATAAGTGTGAATGACCTTGAAATCATACCTAACATGACTATAACACTGACTATAATTGATGACTAACAACTAATCTGTATTTTTATTATACATTACATTTTTAGATGAGTTGCATAAGCACAATATCCCAAACAATAGTAGAAACACACACACATATTTACAAATTTAAATTTATTTATATATAATATGTACATATTAATAAATTTAATTTTGTTTCAATAAACCAAAATTTATACCGATGTAAAATACTTTAAAATCAATAGCTGTATTTTGGATTAAAGTAGACTCAATAATCTATTCTTTTTTCTATCATTCCTATATTATATTCCCCTTTTTTCTTTATAAGAGGTATTTGAATTCAATTTTTTGTTTAACTTTTTTTCTGACTGTGACCAATAATAACTTGTAACCAATTCCCTTAAACAATGACATCCATAATTCATTGAGTAACCAAACCCACCTATACCCTATCTCTTGGGAATGTGGGCAGCATTCTCTAGATTACTCCTATTGCATTTGGGTGCTAGTGTCCTTGGGGGAATCTTGATAAGTATAAATGTGAAGTCTTGACTGTATTATTCTGTGAGGCTGGATCACCTCAGTCAGAAGCCTTGGAGAGGCTTTGACTGCTGGAACTGGGCCATCCGTTTTTATGGGTGTTTAGTCCCTTTGCTCTAAAAATACAGAAACTTTTAAAGGTAACATACATATCTGCATTGATATAAGTATAGAGTATGCATTGTACACAAGTTAGATCAAAATGATTTTTTGTTTTATGTTTGAGCAAATAAAATATACATTGAGTGTATTGTAGTTTTTCAGATTTATTTTTTTATGTCTATTGTCAGGAGTTTCAGGGGGTCTTCCCTGATTTAGCCAGATGCATATCATCCTGAAATAAATTTACAGCTTCTCCTCTGCAACTCCCCAGATATACAGGGATGGAAAAAAATCAGAGGGAAAGCTGAACACAAAGAAAATATATGTGTAGCAATCTTATTTGCATTTCTACCCTTGATAAGCCATGCTTATGATTATTATCCTCTGTATAGTTATTGTTAACTCTTCCGCATTTTTAAATTCTTTTTACTGTTTTTTTTGATAAATACAAAATAAAGAAGGAAAAAAATTTACAGCTTCTAATTTACTGTGGAAACAAAAGCATAACCTCTTCCACAAGTAATATATCTTTTGACTTTAATTTTGAAGTCAAAACATTTTAAAAATATATAGGTTGCTTTAATCCAGCAGTTTTTATAATTCAATGTGTTTTACCAGCTGTTCTTCTTTCATTAGCAATCAAAAAATATAAAGCAACACAACAGCATGAAGAATCCAGACTCTGTTTATTTCCCATCTTTATGTTACTCATTATATTTTTTAGTATTTTATTTTACTTTTCCTTTTTTTTTTTTTTTTTTTTTTTTTTTTTTTTTTTTTTTTTTTTTTTTTTTTTTTTTTTTTTTTTTTTTTTTTTTTTTTTTTTTTTTTTTTTTTTTCTTTTTTTTTCCTTTATTTTGTATTTATTAAAAAAAAACACAGTAAAAGGAATTTAAAATGTGGAAGAGTTAACAATAACTATATAGAGGATAAGAATGATAAGCATGGCTTATCAAGGGTAGACATACAAATAAGATTGCTACACCTATATTTTCTTTGTGTTCATCTTTCCCTCTGAATTTTTTTTTTCCATCCCTGT
>PVIH01009975.1:0-78657 GCA_004025045.1 Sigmodon hispidus | reverse complement strand
TCAGACATATAGATTAATTTCCCATTTGTGTCAATATACAAACATTCGTACCATGTTCAACTTTGTATCAATATACATATTATCTAAATCAAACATATAGATTGATTTCCCATTTGTATCAATATACAAACATTTGTACCATGTCAATTCATTTTTCATTCATCCTTTGGTTAATAGATGCTTGCAAGTATAATGATCTATCTATTCCCTTCTCTCTCTCTCTCTCTCTCTCTCTCTCTCTCTCTCTCTCTCTCTCTCTTTCTCTTTGTTTTTTATCTATAATATCATTCTCTCCTCTACCCAAGATTAACTTATAACCATCATACCAAATGGTAATTGACCATAACCTTGCCTTGGATGACCAACTTATCGGGAAAGGGACGTAGTTCTTTCATTGAGTTGCTTCAACTGTGGGTGACGGTATCTCTGTGGGGTCCTGTAAACTAAACAATGGTTAAGTTCTAATGAAGTAACTGTAAACATATATATATATATATATAACCATTCCACAAATGTCTATAACCATTCTCATCGTACTGAGTGAGTCCATCTGAAATATTTGCTAAAGATATGATAAGAAACTATCTTACGACTGTCCTGATTGGTCTATACCTCAAAAGTGATCACTGAGTGACAATATAGCAGGTTCCTTCTTACTCTGTCTCAATGTGTTTTTTTTTTTCCCGGTGGGGGCCCCATCTTCCTTCTGGATGTCTTGTAGAGTGCTGGTAGGAGAAGTTGTTTTTAATAGTGAAGGATTCAATGAATATTATCAACTGAAGATATTGAACCACCAGAAAGTATTGTGTGCAGAAAAGATTTCTAAAGTAAGAGAGTAAAAAATGCAGAAAGGAATAAGATTTAAAATTTAAAATAAAAGTGAGATAAGATTGGTCCCTATATATTTCGTCTATTTTCTGTCCCACTTCAGGTGGCTTTTCTGACGTGAGACAGAGTTTTTAAAGTTTTATTTATCAATACACTTGGGTTCAGAGAGGGAGAAAGCCACTTGCTCAACCTCCAAAGCCAGCCTTTTTTGTTACCAAATCAGGACCTCATATATATATATATATATATACACATAATCATTAGATATAGATGTACAGTTGTAAGAATAGAGAAATTATCCTTAGTGCCTGTCAATGTCAGGTGTCCTTGTAATCCTCTGTAGTCCTTTAAACATTTCAAAAGTCTGAGCATTCAGCATCCTTTTAGCTTTGTGAAGAGGGTTGTATCCATTCTTCTGTAAAAACAAATTAAGGCCCTGCCCCACCTTAATTAAGTGAATGTTCCTTACCAGATATCCAATTGTTTTATCGGCACACGAGCCATTACTCCTCCTCAGGAGGGTTCTCCTTTTTGATCCGGTTCTTTATCAATCTCATTGGTACCCATATTTTCTTTTTTCCTGTGGAAACAAAAGAAAAACCCCTACCCCAATGAAGCACATGCCCTGGCTTCCATTCTGAAGTTAGTACATCCTTAAAATAAACAGGTTGATTCAACTCAGAAGTTCTTTCTATTACCCAGTGTTTCTCTGCAGCTGAAGTCCCTTTCTCATCAGCATTAAGAAAGTTTAATGTCAACAAGGCACTATGTAATCTCTCCCTAGGTGTTTTCATACCACCTTTCTGTTTATGAAGCATCTCTTTCAAGGTGCGATGGGATCTTTCCACAACCGCTTGTCCAGTGGGTTTGTGTGGTATCCCAGTAACGTGTTTTATCTCAAAATATCCAAAACTCTGCTTCATTTTCTGGGAAACATATGCTGGAGCATTGTCAGTCTTAATTTCATCAGGAATTCAAAATATGACCATGGCTTCCAGAAGATGAGTGAGTACTGCATTAGCATTTTCAGAACTCAGGGTGGTAGCCCACTGCATTCCTGAGTAAGTGTCAATGGTGTGATGAACATATTTCATCTTACCAAATTCCGGGAAGTGAAACACGTCCATCTGCCAAATCTCATTGCTCCTAGTACCCTTAGGATTAGTCCCAGCAGGCAAGGATGTTTGATTGTAAAGGAAACACTTGTCACACTTGCTCAAAATTTCCTTGGCTTGATGCCAAGTGATGGGAAAATTCTTCCTTACTCCCTTGCTATTGCCATGATGCTTCTTGTGAAATTCTGAGGTTTCTACCACATTCCCTATCAAAAACCAATCAATCTCAATATTACCCTGTGCTAAAGGGCCAGGAAGGCCTGAATGAGCCCTGATATGTGTTATATACATAGGATGTGTTCTATTTCTGATGATATCCTGTAGCTGTACAAACAAAAAGGTTAATTCTGTACTATCAGGAATGAAGTCAGCAGTTTCAATATGAAATACAACTCCTTCTGCATAATAAGAGTCAGTTATCAGGTTAAGGGGTCCAGGAAAAACCAATAACACCATAATAATGGCATACAGTTCTGCCTTCTGAACAGAATCATAAGGACTCTGTGTCACCTTACTGAAGTTTTCTGATTTATAACCAGCCTTTCCTGTTTTATTTGCATCAGTAAAAAAATGTAGGGGCTCCAGAAATAGGTTTATCCTGTACCACACAGGGGAAAATCCAGTTAGTCTTCTTTATAAATTGAATCCTTTTGCTTCGGGGATATTTATTATTAATCTCCCCCAGAAACCCACTACAGGCCTTTTGCCAAGGTTCATTGTCTGCCCATAATCGATCAATTTCCTCATTAGTCAAAAGTACAACAATTTCTGCCAGATTCTTTCCAGTCAATTGTCGAAGCCTGAATTTTCCTTTGAAAATCAAATCTGAAATCTTTTCAATGTATGTTTTTAGTTTTTTACTTGGTCTATGTTGCAGAAATATCCATTCTAATATAATATTTTCCCTTTGTATTATGACCCCTATAGGGGAATATTCAGAAGGCAAAATAACCAGGATGCAGTCGAGGTCTGGGTCTATATGTTTAACGTGTTCTTGTAATCTCTTTTCCACCAATGCTAATTCTTCAGCAGAGAATTCCCTGGGACTATTCAGATCCTTATTTCCATCTAAAGTTTTGAACAAATGAACCAGTTCATAGTTTTTAATACCAATAACAGGACTATGTGGGCTATATCCCCCCATAGCTTCTGGAAATCATTAAGTGTTTTTAATCTGTCCCTCTTAAGTTGTTCGTTCTGAGGTCTAATTGTTTGCAAGCCTATTTTATATCCCAAATAATTGATAGAATCCCCTCTTTGCATCTTTTCAGGGGCAATGTGAAGTCCCCAATCAGGCAATACCTTCTTCAATTCCTCAAACAGTCTTTCTAAGGTGTTTATGTCTGGATCCGCTAACAATATATCATCCATATAATGGTAAATGATAGATTGTGGGAATTGTTTGCGTATTACTTCCAATGACTGTCTGACAAAATATTGGCATAGGGTGGGGCTATTCAACATCCCTTGTGGAAGGACCCTCCATTGGTACCTTTTTACTGGGTATGAATTATTAAAATTAGGTCCAGTGAAAGCAAACTTCTCCCTGTCTTGTTCCTGTAGAGGTATTGTAAAAAAACAGTCCTTCAGATCAATAACTATTATAGGCCATCCTTTAGATAGCAAAGAAGGTAAATTTATACCAGATTGTAGGGTGCCCATGGGCTGAATCACCTTATTAATTGCTCTTAAATCTGCCACCATTCTCCATTTCCTAGACTTCTTCTTGACCACAAATACAGGGGAATTCCATGGGCTGGTCGATTCTTCAATATGTTGAGCTTGTAGCTGTTCCTGTACCAGTTGTTCTAGGGCTAGCAATTTCTCCTCTGTCAAAGGCCAGTGTTGGACCCAAATAGGTTTATCTGTCAACCATTTCAAGGGCAGGGCTTTTAGTGTCTTAGGGGTGCTTGCAGCTTTAAGACTGCGTCTTTGTGCAACCTGAATGACCGACGGCTGTTTTACGTAGCCTCTTGAGGTATTACCTTCAAGGCCACGATTAGTTCTTTGGCTAGTATGTAGGCCTAGAGGAATCTTAATTTGAGTGTTCCATTGTCGTAGGAGATCACGACCCCATAAGTTCACTGCTATGTTGACCATGTATGGCTTCAATCTCCCTCTCTGTCCTTCTGGTCCTATGCATTCTAGCCATCTCACACTCTGTTTTACCTGAGACAATGTCCCGATTTCTAAAAATTGAATGTCTACCTCTTTCAGAGGCTACCTGGGGTGCCAGGCCTGCTGAGTTATGATTCAAACATCAGCCCCCATGTCAACTAAGCCCTGCATAAAAATATTGTCTATTCTTATTGTCAACTTTGGTCTTTGTTCATTTATGGATGTCTGCCAAAATACGCGTTCTATTGGTTTGCTGGATACCATCAACTTCCCTTGTAAGGACAATCTATTGTCTTTGGTTACATGATCTACTGTTTCAGACTTAGAATTTGTTACTCGTCCTGAGGACACTGCTCTTCCACTGTGACTGGATATGACTGAACCTTTTTTGGCTTGGAGGTCTGATTCTTGGGGGCTTCCCTGGGGAAGCCCTGAGTAACATTTCCCAATGGTAAAAGTTTGCAATCTTTGTCTCTTATAGATCTACATTCATTCGTCCAATGTCTGCCTTTGTTACATCTCCTACATAGTCCAGGAGGTAGTGGTTTTCTGTTTAAGTCACTCCTGTGATTGGAAAAGTTCCCACGTATGCTTTGTCTACAATTTCTCTTTATATGGCCTGGCTTACCACAATTGAAGCAAATAATGCCTTGATTTCTCCTCTTAGCATTAGCAATGGCTTGACCTACCCAATTCTCTTCATTATGGTGTAGATATTCAGCATTAATTGCATATTGAATCCATTCATCTAAGGGTGCACCCCTGATCTTTAATGGCATGATCAATTTTTTACATGTCATATTAGCATTATCAAAGGCCAAAGAGAGTATCAATTGTTTCCTAACTTTTGGATCTGACACTGCTCTATTTACAGCCTGAGTCAACCTCTGTAAAAAGTCTGTATAAGGCTCCATTGGACCTTGTTTAATCTGGGTATATGACTCAATTCTCTGTCCTGGGTCCAAAACCTTTTCCCAAGCATTTAAGGCAGCAGTACGACACAGCAACAGAGCATGTTCATCATAAGTAGTCTGAACTGATAAATCAGCAAACTGGCCTTCTCCAAGGATTTGGTCCTTCGAGACAATAACATTTCCAGTTTGATCTCGAGATTCCAAGGCTTTAGCCTCTTCTCTAAACCAATTCCTCCACTGGAAGTTTTGGCCATTGTTCAACACTGCCTTTGCCAAATTCTTCCAGTCATCAGGAATTACTCAATTCTGTGCTGACCATGAGTTCAAGGTTTGCCTCACAAAAGATGAGTGTACACCATAGTTCACTATGGCTTCCTTTATTGTCTTTAAATCCTTCATGGGTATAGGTTCATAATTGTATCCCACATTGTCAGAAGCCCCTCCACCTGGTTGTGGTTTTTTGGCCTCTGCCACAACTGGGAATAGAGTTGGAGGTATGAGGGGTAGTCCCCTCATGGTAACCACTCTAGGTAAAGAACCTTCCCTGCAGTAGCACCATTTAAGAGGGGGCTCTGGGTTATCTTGAGCAGGTGTTGCCTCAAGATCCTTTTCTAAAACCTCCAAGCAAGCCTCATAATCTTGTAACCTAGTGGTAATGGTCTTTTCCAGTTCTTTATAATCTTCTATAAATGATCTCTCCCACAATTTCATAGAATGGGAAATCCTCCCTGTCTCCAAATCTATCCGTTCAACTATCTTCTGTTCAAATTTCCTAGAGTTTCCATCCATTATCCTAAAATTTTCATCCATTTTTTTAAATTTTTCATCCAATTTCCTAAAATTTTCAGCAATATGAGCTCTAAATTCCTCTGTGATCAAAGTAGACCTCTCTTCTACAAAAACAATGAGTTTCTGGAGTGTCTTAATATGTTCATCCATGCCAGACATCTTAGCCTCATACTCTCTATGTTGAGATGCCTTAAAATAGGTAAGTATGAAATATATTATCATACAAAAAAGCAAAAAGACTCCTGGGTGGAGATAACCTCCAAATGAGTAATCCTGGAAATAATCCTCTATAACCATTGTGACAAAGTGAGAAAAATTCTGAACATTTATTTGGTAAGACACTGTAGAAAGGAAAAAAAATATGTAGAAAAGAAAAGGAAGAAAAAAATATACTCAGATGTAATGAGAACTTATGGCCAGCTGATGTCACAGTCGTGATTAGTAGCGGCAGCAATGGTTCGGGAAACGAGGTGGTGATTTGGCTGGGAGGGTCTTTCTCAGATCTTTCAACAAATCCTACCAGACATGCTCCACTAGAACGGGTCAATCCATCTCTCAGGAGGTCTGCTGCGCGCAGATTCATTCCTGGTTGCATACAGGAGACTTGTGCACAGCTGGTAACCAAAGTCATTCAGACCGGCTCTGTGGGCGGGTGACCTGGTGGGTTTGTGGAATTAGCCCTGCGTTCAGGCGCCAATTATCGCGGTAAAAACCCGCCGAGAGATATGTTTTAAATGGGGTTTATTTTGTGAAAATCACTTACAAAACAGAGCCGGTTTTAAGAGAAAATGAAAGGATAAGGTTGCAGCGTGCCTGAGCCTTTCTAAGGAAAATCCCTCATCCACACACTGTACATCCGAACTCCCGTGCAGCTGGGCTGAACTGCGCACCCAGTCAGGAACTGTCATGAAAGAATGACAACTTCCTGTCCTGGTCCTCTCCCTCGAAGGTCTACTTCCGGAATCCTTTCCAGTTAACTACACCCAGCTCATCTCCAGTCCTATGACGCAATCGTTCACATATATAGTTCCTGATTTCCCGCTACAGCTTGTGATCAGAAAAACCCTGGAATTACACTTCAGATCCCACTCTAGCTAGAGGAACACCAGACTCATGCTTGAGGGTGTGGGAACAAACTGGATTTGCCTGTAGTGGAGACTGATCTAAGCAATATTGGATCATTGGGAACATGGGACTGACTGCTGCCTCCCCAGGTTGGGGATGGGGAGTTATGGAGAAAAAAAAAATGACCTGATGTGGCAGAAGGGGGAACGGACTTTGAATAAGGATATACAGGGATAGAAAAAAATTCAGAGGGAAAGCTGAACACAAAGTAATTTTATGTGTATCAAATTATTTGCATTATCACCCTTGATAAGTCATGCTTATGATTTTTAATTTCTTTATAGTTATTGTTAACTTATCAGCATTTTAAATTCAACTTACTGTTTTTCTTGATAAATCCAAAGTAAAAAAAAAAAAGGCTGCTTTCATTGTGTCCCACAATTTTGGATACATTTTGAATTCATTTTCATTGTATTCTAGGAAGACTTTGATTTCTTTCTTAATTTTTTCCTTGACACAGAGATGGTTCAGCTGAGTGATGTTTACATGAGTTGGTAGGATTCTTTTGATTTTTAATGTTGTTGAACTCTAACTTTAGGCCCTTGTGGTCTGATATGTTACAAGGGATTATTTCCATTTTTTTTGTATCTGTTGATAATTGCTTTATGACCAATTATGTGGTCAGTTTTGGAGAAAGTTCCATGAGGAGCTGAGAAATATGTATATTCCTTTGCATTTGTGTGGAAGCTTCTGTAGATATCAATTAAATCCATTTGAATCATAACCTCTTTTAGACTCCTTATTTCTCTGGTGAGTCTCTGCTGGTTGGCCTATCCAGGGTTCAAAGTGGAGCATTGAAGTCTCCCACTATTAGGATGTAAGAATTGATGTGGGATCCGAGCTTTACCAGTGTTTATTTTACATAAGTAGGTACCCTTATATTAGTGGCATAAACATTCAGAATTGAAATCTCCTCTTGAGTGATTTTTCCTGTGATGAATAAGTAGTGACTATCTTAGTCCTTTTTAATTGCTTTTAGCTTAAAGTCCACTTTGTTAGATATTAGGATTGCAAACACTGCTTGTTTCTTAGGACCATTTGACTGGAAAATCTTTTCTGACCCTTTTATTTTAAGCCTGTGTCTGTCCTTGTCGTTGTGGTGTGTTTGTTGTAGGCAATAGAAGGATGGTTTGTGTTGTTGTATCCGTCTTGTTAGTGTGTGACATTTTATAGGAGAGTTGAGTCCATTGATATTAAGGGAAATTAGTGACCATTGATTGATATTTCCTGTCATTTTTGGTGTTAACTTGTTTGTTTTTCCTTTCTCTGAAGTATTCTTCTGTGGAATTATTGATTGTTTGTGGTTTCCTGGTTGTATTAGGGGTCCTTAGGTTGGAGTTTTCCCTTTAGTAATCTCTGTAGTGCTGGATTAGTAGATAGATATACTTTCAGTCTGACTTTGTCATGAAATATCTTGTTTACTCCATTTATGATGATTGATAATTTTGCAGGGTATAGTATTCTAGTTTGGCAGCCATGCTTTTTTAGCATCTGTATAACTTCTGTCCAAGCCCTTCTAGCTTTCATCGTTTCCATTGAATAGTCAGGTGTTATTCTGACGGGTCTGCTGTCATATGTAAGTTGGTCCTTTTCTTTTGCAGCTCTTAATTTTTTTCTTTGTTTTTTAAGTTCAGTGGCTTGATTATAATGTGGCGCGCTGACTTTTTTCTTGGTATCATATCTATTTGGTGTTCTGTAAGCTTCTTGTATCTTCATGGGCATTTCCTTCTTCAGGTTAGGGAAGTTTTCTTCTATGATTTTATTGAAAACTTTATCTGTGCCTTTGAACTGGTATTCTTCTCCTTCTTCTTTTCCTATTATTCTCAGATTAGGTCTTTTCATAGTGTCCCAGATTTCCTCAACATTTTGAGTTATGGCTTTTTTAGTTTTAGTATTTTCTTTGACTGATATATCTATTTGAGCTACTGAGTCTTCCACTTCAGTGATTCTATCTTCCATCTCTTGAACTCTGTTTGTTATGCTTATATCTGTGGTTCCAACTTTTTTCTTCAGGTTTTCTATTACCATCTTTGCCTCAATTTGTGCCTTTTTTATTGCTTCTATTTCAGGTTTTAGTTCCTGGCATGTTTCTTTCATTGATTTGATCATCTCTTCCAATTTTTTATTTGTATTTTCTTCTATTTCTTTAAGGCTATTTTTCATACCTTCTTTGAGAGCTTCGATGAACACCATAAAGGAATTTTTGGTGCTGCTTCCTTCTGTTTCCTCTTCATTGCTCATTTCAGGACTTGTATTTGTAGGATTGCCACTTTCTTCTGGAATTACCTTGTTGTTCTTTATATTATTATGCAAGTTTTTGCACTGGCATCTGCCCATGGCTTCAGTGGTTCATGATTAGGTAGCTCCTGGTCAGTTTTGGCACTTGGGCTTGTGTTCCTCCTGTCACCTCTGAGGGAAAGATCTGCTCATTCTCTACCTCTGCTCTGGGCAGGTGACTGAATTTCAAGTCTTCAATCTATCTCTGACCAGTTTGGGGCGGGATGGCGGCCATGCACATTTCCTAAGCAGCAGCTGGGGGGACTGTGGCAGTCAGAGCTTATCTCCATCTGCTATAGATTGCTTGTGTGCAGGCTCTGCAGACAGCACCCAGTCCCAGAAATGGAACTGGAACCAACCGGAGCTCAACTCTCCCTGGCAGCGATAAAAGTGCTTGGGCCTGCTGACCCCTCCTCAGCTCTGGGCAGGGTCTGAGTCTGTCCTTCCTGGTCCCCAGTCCTTATCCTATTGCTCAGTTGGTGGTGGGTAGCCCTGAAAATTTCCTCAGCAGCATCTGGGGGGACTGTTGCAGTCAGAGCTTATCTCCGTCTGTTACAGAGTGCATGGGCACATGCTCTGTAGAGAGGACCTTTTCTGAGAACCGGAACTGAACCAACCTGAGCTCAACTCTCCTTGGCAGGGATACAGGCACTTGGGCCTGATGACCCTTCTTCCATAGCAATATTTTTCAACTACAGTCACAGGAAAAATGTAGATACTGTATTGCTTCTGCAACACACTAAAACATAATGTCCTGTCACTAAAAGTGCTAAAGCTGCACTATTCATGCTTTCTTTTCCCTTCAGATATGGAACAGTGTGTGAAGTATCCCATGGGTCAGTATGCCAATGAGGAGTAGAATGAGTGCATTCCTAAACCTGTGATCTTTCTGAGCTATGAAGACTTATTAGGGATGGCTCTCTGATTTTAATGGCCTTGTGCTTCACTACATTTAAATTTGTGGATCTTAGGGGTCTTTGTGAAGCACGATGACACCCCAATTGTGAAGGCCAATAATCTCACTCTCAGCTACACCTTACTCATCTCTATAATCTTTTGTTTTATGTGTTCCTTCATCTTTATTGGTCACCCAACTGCAGCTACAGGCATCCTATGGCAAATCGCTTTTGCAGTCATGTTTACTGTGGCTGTTTCTACTGAGTTAGCCAAAACAGTGGCTGTGATGATGGCTTTTAAAGTCACAGCTCTAGGAATTAGAATTATACCTGATGTCAAGGGCACCTAACCACATTATTGCCATCTGGACCCTCATCCAAATTATTCTTTGTGTAATCTGGCTTGGTTTTTCTCCTTCATCTGCTGACATTTTCTCACACTCTGAGCATTGTAAAATCATCATTGTCTGTGACAAGGGCTCAGTTACTGCATTTTATTGTGTCTTGTGATATCATGGCTCCCTTGCTTTAAGTAGCTTTATTGTGCCTTTTTTGGCCAGAAATCACACAGACACAATTAATGAAGCCAAATGAAGATTAAAGTTGTGAGCTACTACAGCACGTGACTTTCAGCACGCTGCTGTTTTGCAGTTCCTGTCTTTCATAGCACTTTCTTTCTCCCTGTCTTTCATAGAACTAAGCTCAAGATCATGGTATCCGTGGAGGTCTTTGCCATCTTAGCCTTCAATGCAGGCTTGCTGGGATGCATCTTTTTTCCCAAGTGCTACATAGTTTTATTAGGACCAGAGAGAAATTTTCTTCAAAAGTTAAAGAACAAAACACATTTCTGTACGTACATTTCCTAAATCAAAACTGACAACTGTAGTGTTAGTATAGAACCATGTATTATGATACAATGCAAGAAGTATGCATTAAATTTTGACTTTCATTGTTTTTATTTTTCAACATGACACCAGGAATTGCCATGCATTCTACTTTTATTTACATTGTCCCCTGTTGTCTTCTATTAATCCACTTATTTTCAAAGACCTGGCTATTTGACATTATTCCAAAGCAGAAAACTTGTTTCTTTAGTATATGATAAGATTTTAAAAAACTGTGATATATGAAAACTATTTGTTATTTAATAAAAATTCTAAGCCAGATATTTAGTATAAGCTGGAATATCAGAACAGAGGAAATAGACCACAATTAATTCTTACTCAGCCTACTTCTCATGGTAAAAGCTGTTTCCAGAGTCCACAGCCTTGCTCATTGCTTTTACAAAATACCACACCATCTGCCTATGCCTCTTTAAACATCTTCTTTGCCAGGTTGTTTCACTTTGGGTTCAACTTTGCATCATAATTTTAGAGATAAGATTAAAGTTGTGAGCTACTACAGTTTGTTAGCTATGCCTTGAACTCACAGATATACAGAAAGATCTCTGATGTGGGATGTCTTCATGGTGTGAATAAGAAACATTTTTGCCTATGGCAGGCAACATAGATGTAGGCATATAAATCATAGGGAGGTAGGAGAAGGAATGTGTAGTTAAGATAACTTTTATCTAGCCACCCATGAAGAATGATCTAGCAATAAGATCAAGAATTAAGAAACAGAGCCTCTTTTTGGGAGTGTGATTGAAACATCTTGGGCCAGCTATTAGTAAACAGAACTGACACTAAGCTTCCTAAATGGGACTCAGGTTACTCACTGCTCACTACCAGGAGAAGCACAAAGAGTCATTCTCTATGGAAGATGCTTAGAAGCTAAATGTGTTGCGCTGGAACTATGCCTTTGGCTCTGGAAGATGCTTAAATGGCCAGAAGCAGCTGGTGATATTATGGTACAGGATAACATTTACAGCAAAATAGTCCATTTCAGCAACGGAGGAAGATGAATATCAGGGCATGGAAATCCTAATTAAATATTTGCTTTAAGCTTATGAAGTTGATGGCTTCCCAGATTTATTTGTTTGTTTATAAGCCCGGTAATTAAAAAAAAATCCTTAAAATTAAAACAAAAAGGAAATAGGGCCTCATGAGACAGAAATTCTTCTCTAAGGTAAAAGATACAATCATCGATACAAAGCACAATTCTAAGGAAAGAAAAAAAGTTTTATAATCTCCACATGTAATAGAAGACCAATATTAAAAATTTATAAGTAATTGAAGAAACTAGATATTAAAAACCAAATAATCCAATTTAAAAATAGGGTGGATATCTAAACAGAGAATTCACTAATTTGGAAACTCAAATTGCTGAGAAACATTTAAATAAATGTTCTTTTTCTTTGTTTTACTGTATAATGTTTTTGCAATCCATGATGGTTGTTACTTGGACTTTTGCTATTTTTGACATTTAAAGGAAGCATAATGAATCTGATAGAGACTGTAGGTAGGAGAGAGGTGAATATGGAAACTCTGTCATTAGTCTTAACACGCAAAAACTGTCAAAGTCAAACAGTCACTCAGACATCAAAAGAAGGACACAGATTTGTGGTAATATACTTTGTATTCAATAAAATGAGTTTCAAATATCAGAGAACAGATCCACCCACTGTCAAGCCACAAGGCATAGAGATTGTTATCTCATGCCTTTAATTCTAGCAAAAGGATTACCATTGATAACTCATGTCTTTAATTGTAGCATGAGAAAGACCAAGTGGTGACCTATACCTTTAATCCCACAACTCCAGAGACAGAAATCTGTAGGAAAATGTTTCTGGCTAACTTAATCCCATAGTTCAGCCCACTGCACATAGACCCTGCAAAATGACTCAGGTGTTTATATTAATTTCATCCTGTTTAGGCTATGGCTTAGGCATATTGCTAACTAGACATGCAGCTGTTGGTATATGTCTTCTTTCCTGTGTACACAACTGACATAAGGAGTAAGAGCAATCTTATTGGGATAAAATTACATTAATACTGTGCTATTATAAATCCTGGTAGACAAATAAACATACTTAATACAATATTCTTGACAACGATTGATGTCATGTTTTTGAGACTGATGCTATTTTCTAGTGGCTACCTTGTCTTTGTCCTGCTCAAACACAAACAAAGGGTTCAACATATTCACAGATTCTGTTTCCTAGGTCATCATCTGAGATCGGAGCCACCCAAAACATAGTCACTCTAGGTTTTATGTAACCTCTGTTGTCTTTATATGCTGTATGTCTGTCTATTTGAGATGTAACCATTTAGTGTTTGTCAAACACGAGTTCATCAATAGCTGTATGCTTCCAAGCATTGTGTTCCTTTCTGCTCATCAGACACTACAGCTCTGTTTTTAGACTCTGTTGTTCAAGAAAACACTCTCTCCTTGTATTGTCAGAGAGCTCTATAAACTGTGCTGTGTCTCTCTTCCCATATCTCAGGATATAAGAACACCTCCTTCTCATTCATAAGGCTTGGGATTTATTCACAGCACCCACACAGGAACAAAGAACTGTCAGAACTACATTTCCATGAAAACTCTTCACCTAGATGTGCTAGTATGTAGAGTCAACTAACCCTTTTGCCTCTGCTTCTCCAGTGCTGACATGATTGACACTGCTAGGCTTGCCTGTTTAAAGATTTTAAAGTTTTTTCTCAGTCTTGATACTGGGGGAGGAAATTGGTCCTGCTTGAAATGGATATACCAGACTGTATTAACTTCCTCTAGGAGTTCTTTACCCTGTATGATGAGTGGTCCAGTGATGGGGTGGGATGGGGAGGACAGAGGGTAGTGACTGAGAAGAGGGGAGGGAGTGGAATGGTGCTTAGTATATAAAAACTTTTTCAAATAAAAAGTTTATAATTTGTTTTTATGAGCTATGACATTTACCACATATAATTTGATTAGATCCACCTGTGATTCTTATTTATTCACCACTCTCCAAGACTCTGTCACCTGAACAAATATGTCTCCTACTTACATATCTTTATTTTTAATGCTCCATATAATTTAATTAATGAGTGATGTATTATTTACTTGTATAAGGGCAGTTTACTGTTGGCTACACCACTGAGCATATGATTCTCCTCCACGAAGAAGCAAGGAGTCTTTTCAGCTCCCCAGATATGGCTAGAGCATTCTATGTTTTCCAACTCTACTATAGAATGCAAAAAAATGTCTTCTTCAAGCAACCACAGCTGCTTTAAGTACATGGATGCATGACATCTCCCAGAATTGTTCTTTACAATTATTGCATCATCTATGTTTTATTATCCTTGCTTCTGAAAGGTATTTTGCACCTTCACAATCTGTTTCTAAATTCCTGGATTCTATGAATTCATCAAGTTAAACAAAAACATCTAAAGGATCAAAGCAAGAAACCACATAAATATCTCCGGTTTACTGCATAACATCCTTCTGTATCTTAATTAAAAACACCATTTGATTTTTTTATACATTTATGTAGATTTTCTTAGTTATCACATCTGTGATACTTTTCAACCCCTCTCAATTTCCAGGTGAAATTGTTGTTCTCAATACATCTCCTTCCTACATTTATGTTCTTCTTTCTGTGTGACTCAACAGTGTTTAATTAGAATTTTCCAAAACATTGTTGGAGTACATTTACTTGGAGCAAGGGCAAACTATTTGTAGTTCCATCATTGAAGAAAGTACATCTTCCCTCTCCCTTCCTTAGAACTGTTAAAGGTAAATAGTCTCTGAGAAAAGATTTGGTCCTAGTAGGAATCCTCTCATCTTTGGTGAAATGTTGAGATGCCCAGGCACACAAAGTTCAATGCTTTATGTTCTCTTTCATATGTGGTTTCTTGCTTTGATCCTATTGATGTTTCTGTTTAACTTGATGAATTCATAGAATCCAGGAATTTAGAAACAGATTGTGAAGGTGCAAAATAGCTTTCAGAAGCAAGGATAATAAAACATACTTGATGCAATAATTGTAAAGAACAAATAAGGGGTGTAAAAGTTTATGCAATTATGGAGGTTGCAGTTGGTACAAACAAATATTAAGAGGCAAGTGTAGTTTCATGTCAAGTTAGCAGAACAATTGCAGTAAGTTTCTTAAGGGCCCAAGATGCTCATAATTTAGAGTATCCAATTTATGAGGTTTTTTTTAAGTTTTATTTGCTTATTAGTTATACAGTGATATGCTTGCATGTATACCTGCAGGCCAGAAGAGGGCACCAGATCTCATTACAGATGGTAGTGACTAAAAACAGACTCAGGAACTGAGAACCACTGGATGACCAGACAGTGTATTTAACTGCTAAGCTATCGGTTTCCTTTTCTCTTTTCTTTTTTTTTGATATTTTTTATTATGAATAAATTCATATTTTTTAATTGTGTATATCCTTGTTCAAGCTCCATCTCCCTTCCCTTCTCTTCCAGTTACTCTCTCTTTTTCACATGTCTTTATCTCTTCCTCTAGCCAATAAATTATGAGTTTTTGACAGAACTTAAAGAACAATGAATTCCTTTTGATGAAATTGAGTTTAAGATCAAATAGTAAAGAGAAGGATGTGATTCTTCTTCTTCTTTCTTTTTCTCCTCTTTTTCCTCTTCATTCTCTTTTTTTCCCTCTTTTCCTCTTCCTCCCCCTCTGAGGCTACTTCTTCCTCCTTATTCACGACATGATATGCCTGTTGTCCTTCTAAACATTTGTGTTTATGTTCCAAGATTAGTTGTACTTTCAGTTCTGGTGAATGAGGCTTCATTTTTGAGAGAGTTGAAGTTCTAATAAGTAGTGAATGAGCTGATAAATATGACTATTGAATGTTCCAGTTCATATTAGATATTGAATTAGTTATTTTCCCATTTCTGTGATAAAACATCATGACCAGAGCATGTCAGGGTATTTAATATTGCATGAGTTGGTCAAAAAAATGTCTCATAAAGATTAATTTTTTAGGCCTATATCACAGAAGGATTGTCCAGCCTCCAATGAACTAAATCTAAAACATCTATGCAAAGGCATATTTATTGATTGTAACACAAAGTTGTTTTTTGGGTAAAGTGTTTCCTCACAGTGTGGTCATTATTCTAATTTTTATGTACCCCTAAAAGAAAGCCTTTTGTGCCCCTACTACTTTAGTCCTTACTGTGTACCATTTGTAGTACACAATAATTGAAGAGCTAGGTAAACCACAAATGTCTTGTGACTTAAGTTATGCAAAGGCTGACATGCCTCATCATGGAAAAACAAAATCACTGTTTTCCACAAATTGTCTTCAAGGTCTAATAACTCCAATAAAACAGCTACTTAACAATTTACCATAGATACATTGAATCTGCTACAGTCATCACATTATTCATCCCTTTGAAACTATACTGATCATGATGAAAAGTATGTAGCCACACAGTGAAGACAGCCTTTTTTTCTTTCATGCTGTCTCATATTCTTTTGTAGACAAGCCAGAATGTATTTTAAAACTAGGAAATTTATTACTGCAAAGCAATTATAACCATCATTAGAATAAGATATAGGTTAAAATGATGAATATGATTTTTTATTTTGTTATTATGAACAAAGAAGTCACACTTTCTCTCCTTGTATATCCTTATTCACTGTCCTTTCCCACTCCCATGACATCAAGTAATTCTCTCTTCTCTACAACTCCCCATCCCCTCACTGAGCAGGCAGCTGGCAGTCTGAAGGTCCCACTGTCCCAATTTTGCTTAGTTCAGCCTCCACGCCTGGCAGATCCAGTTTTCTCCCCCCATCCTCAAGGCTGAGTCAGGTATTCCTCAAACTTAATGGAGAAAATCTCAAAGCATTCCCACTAAAATCAGGAACTAGACAAAGATGTCCTCTCTCCCGTCATTTATTCAAAATAGTTCTCGAATTTTTGCCTATAGCAATATGAAATGAAAAGAGATTAAGAGGATACAAATTGGAAAAGAAGGGTGAAACTATCTCTATTTGCAGATGATATGATTGTATACATAAGGGACCCACAAATCATTTCCAAGGAACTGATACGGCTGATAAATACCTTCAGCAATGTAGCAGGATACAAGATTAATTCAAAGAAATTAGTAGCCCTTCTATACACTAAATATAGAAGTGCTGAAAAAGAAATAAGGGAAACATTACCCTATATAATAGCTGTGAATAGTATTAAATACCATGGAGTAAGTATAACCAAAGAAGTAATCAGATGTATTTGACAAAAATTTTAAATCTCTGAAGAAAGAAATTGAAAAGGATATCAGAAAATGGAAAGCTCTCCCATGTTCCTGGATAGGTAGGATCAACATAGTAAACATGGCAATGCTACCAAAAGCAATCTACAGATTCAATGCAATGCCCATCAAAATTCCAACACAATATGTTTTGGACCTTGAAAGAACAGTTCTCAATTTCATTTGGAATAACAGGAAAGCCAGGATTGCCAAAGTAATTTTGCTAAACAAAAGAACCCCAGGAGGCATCATTATCCCAGACTTCATGTTATACTGTAGAGCTCCACTACTAAAAACAGCCTGGTACTGGCATAAAAACAGACTTGTGGATCAATGAATATGATTAAATGAAGCTGTGATATTTTTCAAAACCTTCTATAACATCCATCCCACATATATTATACAACTTCAATGATCATGTTTTATTAATTTCTCTTAAATCATAAATAATTTGTGAAGAATTTGGGTTAAAATTGCATTTTAATGATTTAATAATAATACTTGATTGACTATTTAAATCTTAAGGTGTAATATTTTAAGTTGTAATTTTCCAATTCCATTTTAGCTTCATTAGTTCTTTCAAAGTCTACTCAATCTTACAAAAGTAACATATTTTAGCAATTCCACTCATTTTCTCACTACCCATTTTATTCTGTTAAGCCCAAAGTTTGGTTGAATGCAGATACCAGTTTCTAACAAATTCAGCTCTTTGAATTTCTTTATGAAGAACTACTCTTATCAGTTCAGTAGTAGTAATCAATGCAATAATTCACGTAAATATGGTAATAACTAATATGAGCATCCAATCAGGTCCTGATATTATTTGAGTGAGGTTCTGGACTGAAATCATTACAATGAGTCTTTTCATGACTTAGCAGTTTTATCAGTGTCTTGACTGTTGGCTTTGCTCTAAGAATATGTAAAACTTCAGATGTCACATATAATAACATGCTAGCATTTGTATGCTAGCATACCATGTTCACAAGTAGTACTATTGTTATTAGAGTTCTTTTGTTTAAGTTCTCTTAATAGTACATAAGGTATGGTACATATGCCACAAAGGTGTGACTTTGATTTAATCTAAAGGACAAGGTATAGTTGTTACCATTAATATTTAAATTTCCTTTCCATAATTTAAGGTGAATTAAGACACTAGTGAATTTTAACAGGTTATTCTGGATTAATATGCCATGAAGTTATTCCATATAACATAAGACCTGACATTTTAACTTTGTACCATTATATAGGTTCATTAATATTAGAGCTAAATTCTACAATTCCATCAAACTATACCTCTCCCATCTTAATTATGGGTGAAAATATTTTCTGCAAAGGAAGTTGTAAGGTCTCTAGTTAATGGTGTTTCTGAGGGAGATAGTAATAAACACTTGAGGTTTCTCCCATTTACATTGATGCAAATGTACCCAAAACAGCAAATCTATGAAAATAGTTGCACTAATCTCTCTTATATAGGGCAAAATAATGAACTTTGTCACTATTGCTTTTTTAAATTGCTTTAAGTATGTTATTTCTGTAGTCTTTAAACTAATATGAACATAAGCATAAACATTTCCTTTTTTCTACAAGAGAAATCCCTTTTTTCTTGATTAATTACTTCTATCCCTTTCACTAGGAAGTACCCTATTCATTTTCTCTTTTTCTTTCTCTTTTCTCCATCATAGAAATACCTTTTTTCTTTCTTATTATTTACTCTAAAGAGACATTTCAACTGTTGCAATAAAAGAGATGAGGAATTTAAATTTCTCATGATCCTGTCCTATCCTGGAGTCTCATCTACTACTATACTCATCTGGACATACTTTAACTCCAGTTCTCCACTGATCAGACTTTTCTTTCATATGTTTCACGAAGTGATATTATGTATACTATGTATAGTATAAGTATTTTATTTAATTCCTAAAACCCTTTAATTCCATGGATGCAAAAGTAAATCATGTTAAATCTTAAAATTGTTTGGATCATCTCTCACAATTTTTACATTTACGAATTTAACAGAAATGTTTAAAATATCTAAAACAAAGAAGTTTGCATGAGTGTAATGAAACAAAATAGGAATTCCCATTGACTAATTTTATTACCAATTCATAACACTCTAAAGGTCTGTACATTAAATTTATAGGCAAATTATTAAACATCATTCAAGAGAAAAATTAGGAGCATAAACCTCAGTAGCTAAAAGAATCAGTGTATGAAGAATATAATTAAAAACAAGCCTGTACATCCCATTCATCTCTAATAAGTCAGAGTTGTCATTGAGGAATCTCACAGCCTATGTCAAACGTAAAGATGGTGACATGTAGATATAATTCTCATTCACATAATGAAAAGAATCTAGAAGAAATATGATGTGATGAGTGTTCATGGTACTGCTTAAACCTATAAAAAGAAGATTAGGAAGCTCCAGATACCATCTTTGGTTATGAAGAAGAACAGTAATGCAGAGTGTAGAAGACAGATTTTGGGAATGTTAAGAGATGTTCAGTGGGAAGGAATGTGTAGATGCACATTCAAGTTCTTGTGCTCTTACTGAGAAAGTTCAGGGTATACACCATTATGCTTATCACTCTAAATGATCACATGATATTGAAAAAAAATGATGACACATTATAGAACTAAACAGAAATTTAACTAAGAGGGACAAAAATGGAGAAGAAGTACAAAGTAGATTCTGAAATACACAGCTACTAAAGCTATTGGGCTAGAAGAAGAATTGAGAATTTTAAGGTTTGTATTAAAATGTATTCCTGAAAAAGGAAACTAAAATCAAGACATTGTGGTGGATTTCAACCCTACTGACTCAAAATTAAATGGACAAATTCAGAGTGTTAAAGGTTCAGAGTTTCTGCTGCTGATGTGCATCTATAGAGATTAGAAGAGATGAATATCAATGCCACAACTTTATACTTATGGGAACCTGCTCACTCAGTAAGGTCTTTGATTTAGATAAAATTATGATTCTATTTTTTATTTTAAAAAGATCCCCTTTCCCACCACTGTTCCCTCTCCTTCTTCCAGTTCTTCCACAGGCTCCCTCCACTCCATGCTCCCATTCATTCATCAGAGAGCAAAGACTCACAATGTGAGTTCAGTCTGGCATATCCTCTTAAGATAGAACCAAGTCCCATCCTCCAGTATTCAGGCTGAATAAGGTATTTCTCTGTAGGGACTGGGCTTGGAAAAGACATTTCATGCACCAGTAAAAAAATCTGGTCCTACTGCAAGAGGCTCCTCAAACTGTCCATGCCATGAACATTTGGAGGGATTAGTTTCTTTCCATGAATGTTCCTCAGCTCTCATTTCAGAGACCTTGAGCTCTCTCTGTGGGTCTTCTCCTCACAATCCTAATTCCTTGGTTCATATACTCTCTTCTCTCTCTCTTCAGCTGGACTTCAGCTCAACCATGTGCTTAGCTATGTACCTGTGCTGCTGCCTCCATTAGTTGCTGAATGAAGAATCTATAATGGCAATCAGGGTGAACATTCACTTGATTATAGGGGAAGGCTAATTTAGGTACACTCTTGACTATTGCTTAGAATCTTAACTGGGCTCATCTTGTGTGTTCTTAGTGTCTACCTACCACCAGTTTTGTCTCTCACATGACAGTGGCAACTCCCTCTATCATGATGTCTATATCTTTGTTCAACTTCTCTGCTGCTCCCCCTTCAAACATCCAATTTTCTCATGTTTTTTTAACTCCTTTTGCTCCCTTCCCCATACAATTCTAATTTACTCAGGAGAACTTTTCTATTTTCCTTTACTGAAGGGATTTATACAGGTCTCTGTTAAGTTTCTTCTGTTAACTCATGGCTCAAAAAAATGTGGACTGTAGTATGGTTATCCTTCACTTTACATATGAAATTCAATTATAAGAGAATGTATACCATGATTGTTGTTCTGAGTCTGTATTATCTCACTTTAGATAATATTCTTCAGATCAATCCATTCATCTGCAAAATTCAGAATATCATTATATATATATATAATTTAAGTGGTGTTTAATTGTGAAAATATACAACAAATTTTAATTCATTCTTCAGTTGATAAACATTTAGGTTGTTTTTTCCTTTTGGGAATTATGAATGATGCTGCTATGAACATAGTTGAGCTTATGGTTGGGGTAAGAAGCTGCATACTTTGGGAACATGCCAAATAATGGTTTTGAAGGACAATTGGAGAGATTTTCCTAGTTTTCTGAGGAACCACCATAATAGTTTTCAAAGTGGCTGCAAAAGTTTTCACACTCTCCAAAAATGAAGGCCTTTATCTCATCCCCAGCAAGAACAGGAGAGTTCCAAGTTCCCAAGGAAGCTTAGTCCAGCATCCACTCCAGGCAGATCTGCTTTCCTCAACCTAATGTCAAGACTCAGTCAGGTGTTGCTCTGAAGAGAATAGGCTCCAAGGTGATGATCCAAGATGTGTCAGATCCCAAGCTGTTTAGTGATTGTGTTTTGCAGATAGGACATGCTTTGTGGTCTGGTTATAGCCCACTAAAGTATGAGTACATCCCCTGATTACCTTTCTGGGTTTGTGATACCTCGGTCAGGGGGATATTCACCAAATCCATCCATTTGCCTGCATTTTAGAAAATTGATTTTTTTTTTTTTTACTGCCAAGTAGCACTCGATTGTGTGATGTACCACAGTTTGTTAATCCATTCTTCAGTTGAGTGGCATGTGAGTTTTTTGGAAGGTTCTTGCTATTAAAAATAATGCTGTTATGAGCATAGTTGAGCTTATTCCTTTGAAGTGCAAATCTGCATGTTTAGGGTATATACTCAGTAGTGGTAATGGTGGGTCCTTGAAGAGATGGATGCTCAGTTTTCTGAGAAAGGGGCATACTGCATTCCAGAATGGATGAACAAGCATACACTCCCACAAATATGGAGGAGTTATCACCAAAAATAGCAGGAAATATCAATGATTTGTCACTAATATCCTTTATTATCAATGGACTCCACTCTCCTATAAAAATACACACACAAACAAGATGGATACAAAGACAGAAGCCAACCTTCTTTTGTCTATAAGAATCACACCTCAACCACAAAGAAAGACACAGGTTCAGAGTGAAGGGTTGGGAAAAGGTTTTCTAGTGAAATGGTCCAAAGAAACAAGCTAGGATTGCCATCCTAATATCTAACAAAGTAGACTTTAAGCTAAAAGCAATGAAAAGGGACCAAGTTACTCATTACTTATTCATCTCAGGAAAAAGTTGGTCAAGAAGAGATTTCAATCCTGAATAAGTATGCCCCTAACATAAGGGCACCTACCTATGTAAAAGAAACACTGCTAAAGTTCAAATCCCACATCAGTTCTCACACCCTAATAGTGAGAGACTTCAATATCCTACTTTCACCCCTGTAAGGGTCCACCAGACAGAGACTCAACAGAGAAAAAAGGAGGTATCATAAACATATTTTATAATTTAAATGGATTTAATAGATAGCTACAGAAGCTTCCACCCAAATGCAAAGGAATATACATATTTCTCAGCTCCTTATGGAACTTTCTCTAAAATTGACCACATAATTGGTCATAAAGCAAATATCAACAGATATAAAAAAAGGAAAATAATCTCTTGTAACATAATGGATCACCAGGACCTAAAGTTAGAGCGCAACAACATCAAAAATCACAGAAAGCCTACCAAATCATTGAAACTAAACATCAATCAGCTGAACCACCTCTGGGTCAAGGAAGAAATTAAGAAAGAAATCAAAGTCTTCCTAGAATTTAATGAAAATGAATCTACAATGTACCCAAAATTGTGGGACATAATGAAAACAGTCTTAATAGGAAAATTCAGAGCACAAGATGCCTATATGAAAAACTTAGATTGCTTCCGGTTCCGCTCCTGGGACCAAGTGCTGTCTGCAGAGTCACAGCACACTCTGGAGCAGGGGCAGATAAACTCTGCCCCTGACCACAACCACAGCTCCTGCTGAAGGAATTTGCACAGCTTCCCACCATGATCTCGAACTGAGAGAACCAACTACAGGGGTCTCTGAAGGGCAGATTCAGACCCCGCCCAGAGGTGAGGAGGGGTCACCAGGCCTCAGCGCCTATATCCCAGCCTGGGAGGGAGAGTTGAGCTCCCATTGCTTCCTGTTCCACTCCCAGAACCAAGTGCTGTCTGCAGAGTCCCAGCACACTCTGGAACAGGGGCAGGTAAACTCTGCCCGTCACCACACCCACAGCTCCTGCTGAGGGAATTTGCATGGCTACTCACCATGACCTCGTACTGAGTGAACCAACAACTGCAGGGGTCTCTGAAAGACAGAATCAGATGCTGACCAGAGAGGTGACAGGAGGCACATAAACCCGAGTGCCACAACTGACCAGGACCCATCTAATCATGAACCACTGAAGCCATGGGCAAACGTCAGTGTAAATAATTACATAATAATACAAAGGACAACATGGTAACTCCAGAAGAGAGTGGCGATCTTACAAATACAAGACCTCAACTGAGCAATGAAGAGGAAACAGAAGGAAGCAACACCAAAAATTCCTTTTGATGATCATCGAAGCTCTCAAAGAAGATATGAAAAAAAGCCTTAAAGAAATAGAAGAAAATACAAACAAAAAATTGGAAGAGATGAACAAATCTATGAAAGAAACATGCCAGGAACTAAAAGCTGAAATAAAAGCTGAAATATAAGCAATAAAAAAAAAGCACAAAATGAAGCAAAGATGGAAATAGAAAACCGGAAGAAAAAAATCTGGAACCACAGATACAAGCATAACAAACAGAGTTCAAGAGAAGGAAGATAGAATCTCTGAAGTGGAAGACTCAGTAGCTCAAATAGATATATCAGTCAAAGAAAATAGTAAAACTAAAAAAGCCATAACTCAAAATGTTCAGGAAATCTGAGACACCATGAAAAGACCTAATTTGAGAATAATAGGAATAGAAGAAGGAGAAAAATACCAGCTCAAAGGCACAGATAATGTTTTCAATAAAATCATAGAAGAAAATTTTCCTAACCTGAAGAAGGAAATGCCTATAAAGATACAAGAAGCTTACAGAACACCAAATAGATATGATCCCCCCAAAAAAGTCAGCGCACCACATTATAATCAAACCATAAAACATACAGAACAAAGAAAAAAATTTAAGAGCTGCAAAAGAAAAGGGCCAACTCACATATAAAGGCAGACCCATCAGAATAACACCTGACTATTCAATGGAAACGATGAAAGCTAGAAGGGCTTGGTCAGAAGTTATACAGACACTAAAACAGCATGACTGTCAAACTAGAATACTATACCCTGCAAAATTATCAATCACGATAGATGGAGTAAACAAGGTATTTCATGACAAAATCAGACTGAAAGAATATCTATCTACCAATCCAGCACTACAGAGAGTATTAGAGGGAAAACTACAACCTAAGGACCCCAGATACATCCACAAACAATCAATAAGTCCACAGAAGAATACCCTAGAGAAAGGAAATACAAACAAGTTGCCACCAAAAATGGCAGGAAATATGAATCAATGGTCACTAATTTCCCTTAATATCAATGGACTCAACTCTCCTATAAAACGTCACACAGTAACAAGATGGATACAACAACAGAAGCCATCCTTCTGTTGCCTGCAAGAAACACACCTCAACTGCCAAAACAAACACAGGCTTAGAATAAAGGGTTGGGAAAAGATTTTCCAGTCAACTGGTACTAAGAAACAAGCAGGGGTTGCAATCCTAATATCTAACAAAGTAAACTTTAAGCTAAAAGCAATAAAAAGGGACCAAGAGGGTCATTACTTATTCATCACAGGAAAAATTGGTCAAGAGGAGATTTCAATCTTAAATATTTATGCCCCTAATATAGGGGCACCTACATATGTAAAAGAAACACTGCTAAAACTCGAATCTCACATGAATTCTTACACCTTAATAGTGGGAGACTTCAATAACCCACTTTCTTCCCTGGATAGGTCAACCAGACAGAGAGTATAGTATTAAATACTTTGGCATAACTATAACCAAAGAAGTAACAGACCTATTTGACAAAAATTTTAAATCATTGAAGAAAGAATTTGAAGAGGATATCAGAAAATGGAAAGCTCTCCCATGTTCCTGGATTGGTAGGATCAACATAGTAAAAATGGCAGTTCTACCAAAGGCAATCTACAGATTCAATGCACTGCCTATCAAAATCCCAACACAATATTTTTTGGAACTTGAAAGTACAATACTCAATTTCATTTGGAATAACAGGAAAGCCAGAATTGCCAAAATAATTTTACTCAACAAAAGAACCTCTGGAGGTATCACCATCCCTGACTTCAAGCTATACTATAGAGCTAACGTAATAAAAACATCCTGGTACTGGCATAAAAACAGAATTGTGGACCAATGGAATAGAATTGAGGATCCAGAGATTAACCCAAAAACCTATGAACACCTGATTTTTGACAAAGAGACCCAAAACATTCAATGGAAAAAAGATAGTATATTTAACAAATGGTGTTGGCATAACAGGAAGGAAGTGTGTAGAAAAATGAAAATAGATCCGAGCTTGTCACTCTGCACAAAACTCAAATCTAAGTGGATCAAAGACCTCAACTTAACCCCAAGCACTTTGAACTTGATAGAAAAGAAAGTGGGAAATACACTTCTACAAATTGGCACAGGCCACCACTTCCTAAATATAACACCAGTGGCACAGGCACTAAGACCAGCAATCAATAAGTGGGATCTCCTGAAGCTGGGAAGCCTCTGCAAAGCCAAGGACACTGTCAATAGGAGAAAATGTCAGCCTACACAATGGGAAAAGATTTTCACCAACCATACAAGTGATAGGGGTCTGATCTCTAAGGTATATAAAGAGCTCAAGAATTTAGATCCCAAACCTTGAATAACCCTATCAAAAAATGGGGTTCAGATCCAAAAAGGGAATTCTCAGCAGAGGAACTACGAATGGCTGAAAGGCACCTGAAAAAGTGCTCTTCATCTTTAACCATCAGAGAAATGCAAATCAAAAATCTTTGAGATACCACCTAACACCTGTTAGATTGGCTAAGATAAAAGGCACAAATGACAGCCTATGCTGGAGAGGATGCGGAGCAAGGAGAACACTCCTCCATTGTTGGTGGGATTGTAAGCTTGTTCAGCCACTTTGGAATACAATATGGAGGTTTCTCAGAAAATTGAGAATCAATCTCCCCAAGGACCCAGCAATACCACTTCTGGGTGTATAACCTAAAGAGGCACATTCACACTCCAAAGGTATTAGCTCAACTATGTTCACAGCAGCATTATTTGTAATAGCAAGAACCTGGAATCAACCTAGATGTCCCTCAACTGAAGAATGGATTAACAAAGTCTGGTACATCTACACAATGGAATACTACTCAGCAGTAAGAAAAAATGATATCCTAAAATTCACAGGCAAATGGATGGGTTTGGAGAATATCTTCCTGAGCGAAGTATCACAAATTCACAGAGATAAGCAGGGGATGTACTCACTCACTAGTGGTCTCTAAACAAACAAACAAGAAAAAATGCCAAACATTCCCAAGCAGCAAACCACAACCATTGAACAGCTTGGGATCAGAAACACCCTGGACTGACCCTTCAAACCCCAGTCCAACTATAGGAACACCTGACTCACTCTTGAGGGAGGGTTGACAAATCTGAATTTGGCCAGGAGTGAAGACTGCCCCAAGCATTTTTGGGTCAGTGGGACCATAGGACAGTCTGCTCAGTGCCAAGGGAGGGGATGGGGAGCTGCAGAGAAGAAAAATGACCAGATGTGGAGGGAGGGGGAGGAGACCTTGAATAAGGATATACAGGGATGGTAAAAAAAATTCCAATTAAAACCTGAACACAAAGAAAATATATGTGTAGCAATCTTATTTTCATTTCCACTCTTGATAAGCCATGCTTATGATTCTTATCTTCTGTATAGTTATTGTTAACTCTTCCACATTTTAAATTCTTTTTACTGTTTTTTTTTGATAAATACAAAATAAAGAAGGAAAAAAGAAACAAAGAAAAACTTAGAGAAATTCCACAGTACAGAATTAACAGCTCAGCTGGAAACCCTTAGAACAATAAAAACCAAATTCACCTAGAAGGAGTAGACAGCAGGAAATAATCAATCTTAGGGATGAAATCAATAAAATTGAAACAAAAAGAACAATATAAAGAATAAATGAATCTAAGAGTTGGTTATTTGAGAAAGACAACAAGATTAATAAGTCCTTATCCAAAGTAATCAAAAAGTAGAGAGTGTCCAAGTCAACAAAATCAGAAATTAAAAGGGGGACAAAAAAACTGACCACCAGAAAATCCAGAGAAATATCAGATCATACTTCAAAAATCTGTATTCCACAAAAATGGAAAACCTAGAAGAAATAGACAGCTTTCTGTACAGGTATCATTTACCTAAATTAAATGAAGAACAGATTAAGTCCCTAAACAGACCTATAACCGTTAAGGAAATTGAAGCTGTCATTAATAGCCTCCCCAAAAATAAAGTCCCTGGCCCAGATGGTTTCAGTGCAGAATTCTAACAGACATTCAAAGAAGAATTACTACCATTACTGCTCAAAACATTTCACACTGTAGAAATAGAAGGAATATTGCCAAATTCCTTTTATGAGGCCACAATTACCCTAATACCCAAGCCACACAAAGACACAACAAAGAAGGAGAACTACAGAGTGTTTTTCTTCTTTATTTATTTTGTATTTATCAAAAAAACAGTAAAATGAATTTAAAATGCTGAAGAGTTAACAATAACTATAAGGAAGATAAAAATCAAAAGTATGACTTATCAAGGGTGATAATGCAAATAAGATTGCTACACATATATTTACTTTCTGTTCAGCTTTCTTTCTGAATTTTTTCTTCCATACCTGTATATCCTTATTCAAGGTCCCTTCCCCCTCCCACCACATCAGGTCATTTTATGTCTCTGCAAATCCCCATCCCCTCCCTGAACAGGGAGCAGACAGTCTTATGGTCCCACTGACCCAATAATGCTTGGATCAGTCTTCACTCCTGTCCAAATCCAGTTTTGTCCCCCCTCCCTCAAGAGTTAGTCAGGTGTTCCTATAGTTGGAGTGGGGTCTGAAGGGTCAGTCCAGGGTGTTTCTGATCCCAAGCTGTTCAGTAGTTGTGGTTTTCGGCTTGGACATGCTTAGCTTTTTTTCTTGTTTGTTTGTTTAGAGAACACTAATGAGTGAGTACATCCCTTGCTTATCTTTCTGGGATGGTGATACCTCACTCAGGATGATATTCTCCCAATCCATCCATTTGCCTGCGAATTTTAGAATATCTTTTTTCTTACTGCTGAGTAGTAGTCTATTGTGTAGATGTACCACAGTTTGTTAATCCATTTTTCAGTTGAGGTACATCTAGGTAGTTTCCAGGTTCTTGCTATTACAAATAATACTGCTATGAACATAGTTGAACGAATACCTTTGGAGCATGAATGTGCCTCTTTAGGGTATTCACCCAGAAGTGGTATTGCTGAGTCCTTGGGGAGATTGATTCTCAGTTTTCTGAGAAACTGCCATATTGCATTCCACAGTGGCTGAACAAGCTTACACTCCCACCAACAATGGAGGAGTGACCCCCATGTTCCACATCCTCTCCAACATAGGCTGTAGTCTGTGCTTTTTATCTTAGCCAATCTAACAGGTTTTATGTGGTATCTCAAAGTTGTTTTGATTTGCATTTCTCTGATGGCTAAAGATGAAGAGCACTTTTTAAGGTGCCTTTCAGCCATTCGTAGTTCCTCTGATGAGAATTCTCTTTTTAGATCTGTACCCCATTTTTTGATAGGGTGATTCAAGGTTTTGGGCTCTAAATTGTTGACATCTTTATATACCTTAGAGATCAGTCCTCTGTCACTTGTAGGGTTGGTGAAAATCTTTTCCCATTCTGTAGGCTGACATTTTGTCCTATTGACTGTGTCCTTGGCTTTGCAGAAGCTTCCTAGTTTCAGAAGATCCCACTTATTGATTGTTGGTCTTAGTTTCTGTGCCACTGGTGTTATATTTAGAAAGTGGTCACCTGTGACAATTTGTAGCAGTGTATTTCCCACTTTCTTTTCTTTCAAGTTCAAAGTAGTTGGGTTAAAGTTGAGGTCTTTGATCCTCTGGGATTTGAGTTTTGTGCAGGGTGACAGACTCAGATCTATTTGCATTTTTCTACACACTTCCAACCAACTATGCCAATACTATTTGTTAAATATACAATTTTTTTTCCATTGAATGTTTTGGGCCTGTTTGTCAAAGATCAGGGGTTCACGGGTTTTTGGGTTAATGTCTGGATGTTCAATTTTATTCCATTGATCCACAAGTCTATTTTTATGCCAGTAACAGGCTGTTTTTATTACTGTAGCTCTATAGTATAGCTTGAAATCAGGGATGGTGATCCCTCCTGAGGTTCTTTTCTTGAGTAAGTTTGTTTTGGCAATCCTGGCTTTCCTGTTATTCCAAATGAAATTGAGTATTGTTCTTTCAAGGTCTAAAAAATATTGTGTTGAAATTTTGATAGGCAGTGCATTGAATCTGTAGATTGCCTTTGGTAGAATTGCCATTTTTACTATGTTGATCCTACCAATCCAGGAACATGGGAGAGTTTTCCATTTTCTGATATCCTCTTCAATTTCTTTCTTCAGTGATTTAAAATCTTTGTCAAATAGATCTGTTACTTCTTTGGTTATACTTACTCCATGGTATTTAGTAATATTCACATCTTTTATAAAGTGTAATGTTTCCCTTATTTCTTTTCAGCCCTTCTATCTTTAGTGAATACAAGGGGTACTAATTTCTTTGAGTTAATCTTGTATCCTGCTACATTGCTGAAGGTTTTTATAAACTGTAGAAGTTCCTTGGAGGATTTTTTTGGGTCACTTATATATACAATAATATCATCTGCAAATAGAGATAGTTTCACTTCTTCTTTTCCAATTTGTGTCCCCCTATTCTCCTTTTGTTTTTTCATTCCATTATTGCTTTAGCTAAAACTTCGAGAACTATATTAAATAAATAAGGAGAGAGAGGGCCATCCTTGTCTAGTTCAAGACTTTAGTGGGATTGCTTTGAGTTTTTCTCCTTTAAGTTTGATGCTGGCTGTTGGCTTCTTATAAATCGCCTTTATTATATTTAGGTATTCTCACTGTATTCCTGATCTCTCCAGGGCTTTAATCATAAAGGAGTGTTGGATTTTGTTAAAGGCTTTTTTCTGCATCTAAGGATATGATCATGTGGTTTTGTTTCTTTAGTTTGTTTATATGATTGATAATATTTACAGTTTTCCGTATGTTATACCAGCCCTCCATTTTTGGAATGAAGCCTACTTGATTGTGTTGGATGATATCTTTTATACATTGTTGTATACGGTTTGCCAAAATTTTTTAATCTCCATTAAAAAAATTGCTCTGGGCAGAGTCCCAGTGCATCTGTAGCAGGGGCAGATGAACTCTGCCTGTCACATACCCACAGCTGCTACTGAGGGAATTTGCACAGCTAACCACCTCGACTCCAACTGAGCAAACAGATAACCACAGGGGTCCCTGAAGGACAGACTCAGATCCCGCCCAGAGGTCAGGAGGGGTCACCAGGCCCAAGCGCCTATATCCCAGCCAGGGAGGGAGAGACAGTTGAGCTCCCATCGGTTTCAGTTCTGCTCCCAGGACCAGGTGCTGTCTGCAGAGTCCCAGTGCATCTGTGGCAGGGGCAGATGAACTCTCCCTGTCACCATACCCACAGCTGCTACTGAGGGAATTTGCATGGCTACCCACCTTGACCTGGAACTGACTGAGCAAATAGATAACTTCTGGGGTCTCTGAAAGGTAGATTCAGACCCTGCCCAGAGAGGTGACAGGATGCACACAAGCACGGGTGCCACAACTGACCAGGAGCCATCTAATCATGAACCACTGAAGCCATTGGCAAATGTCAGTGCAAAATATTACATAATAATACAAAGAACAACATAGTAACTTTAGAAGAGAGTGGAAAGACCAGCAGGCAGGGACTGCACAGATTGTTCCTCGGATCGCTCCTGCTCTGCACAGTTAGGATTGCTCCGGCTCTCCACAGTTGGGACTGCTCCTGCTCACTGCTGTGCAGATCCTTTGTGCTCTCCAAGGTCCTGCTCTCTGCTTCTCTGTCCTTCTCCTACTTTTTTTTCTCAGTTTTCTAAACAAAGCAAAACAAAACAAAAAAGCAAAGCATGCCCAAGCTGGAAAGCACAACTACTAAACAGCTTGGAATCAGAAACACCTTGGACTGACCCATTGAATCCCACTCCCCCTAGAGGTACACCTGACTCAGTTTGATGTTGGGGAAGAAAATTGCATTTGCCAGGAGTCAGGGCTTAACTAACCAATATCGGGACCTTGGGACCTTGGGATTGCCTGCCCGGGGGGTTATGTGAAGATCTGGAGATGAAAGAATTACCTGATCTCTTCGGAGAGGGAAGGGACCTTGATTAAAGATATACAGGGATAGAAAATGTGACTTCTTTAATCATAATAAATAAATAAATAAGACAAAAATAATTATGTTTTAATTAATTTGCAACACAAATGGTATCATTACGAAAATTTACACATATGTTGCATATTCTTTATTGACATTTGCCTTCTGTAACCTACATCTGTTTTGTATCTTACTACTGATTGTATTCTTATATTCAATCAGCTTTCTTTTTACTTCATGGTATATGTTGATTTGTTCAGTTTATGAGACAAGTATAATATTATTTTCATATTGGCTAGGGATGGTATGCTATCTCTGATTTCTGCAGGCTTTTAGTCCTCAAATGACACCTCCCTGCATTATTTTTATAAAAAAATGTATACACAGAGGGACAGACATGTTTCATAACAGCATAATCCTGTGGTGTCCAAAACAGAGTGGGAATTAGGCAGCTTCAGACAGCGAGGATCCCATGTCCAGCATGGAGTGGGATGTGAGCAAGTTTCAGCCCCTGTGATCCAGGGGACCACATCCAAGAAGTCAGAGCCACAATCTCTGATTTGAACTCATGGACAGGCCTGCCCTGGACCAGGTTTGAGAGAAGATTTCCTCAGCAATCCCAAGTGTCACAACACATATACCTGTGCCCTGCCTTCAAGGTAGGCTGCCTCATCACAGAGGGAAAGACATCTCTCTGAACAGCATGACCCCATGGTATCTGCAACAGAATAGGAGTCAAATAAAATCTGAATATAATGCCGAGTCTAAACCACAGGATTTTCTATGTGCACTGCTGATAAAAAAATAAATTTTCTATGTATTCTTATGAAAGAATTGCTCTGTGACTTTCCTCAATATTCTAACTACAAAACAAGACGTCATGCGCATTTAAATGCTCTTTAGAAATGTGCAATTAGATAGAGAGGAGAAATGTAGGACTGTACATTTCTTTCAAACAGCAAAAATATATATAACCACCCACTATGAAAACTTACTCTTTTATATTCTTTACAGGCCACAGTCATTGAAAGGGGTTCTTTAGCTCTCATTCAGGAGAGCACTATCACAGTGGCATTGTAGTTTCTCAAACACAAACAGAGTAGATGACTAGAAAAATTAAATTTCAGAATTATGTAAATCACAGGGCTGCTTCCATTTCTATTTCCATCTAAAATACTCAACAAGATATTTGCAGCTGATACAATTTATAAAATGAGCAAAACAATGCAGGAAATCATTGATTGTGATGATATATATTTACTAAAACTAATCTGAAATATCAGAGTCAACCACAGAGCCAAGCCAAGTCAGGGTGTTGTTAACCACATCTTTAATCAGAACTTTAGGAATGTGAAAAGAGGAAGTTAAGAAATCTGGGCAGAGGAAGAAAAGGGAGTTTAATCTTTTCCCCAAAATCTGGCACTGTGTTTTCATTATTTGTTAAATAGAGTTTTGCAATACTGATAATCTAGACAAATGTGTCGTCAAATGGTATTGATCTATAAGAACTAAGGATTATAAAGAAATATCTTGGTTTAGAAACCAATATTGAGGTTATTTGCTCATTAATGATTCAATAGGGGAACAGTAATAGGTGTCATGTAATATTTGAAATGAGGCACATGGGTCTGGCATTCTCTGGAACTCTTTAAAAGGAGTCCTTACACTCTCTGAGAAGTGGATGGGGTATGGTGAGATGTAACTGGGGGCTAGAAAAAGTAGATGGGGGAAGGAGAACTGTGGTTTGTATGTAAAAAAAAAAAAAAAAAAAAAAAAAAACCTTTGAAAAAACAAAACCTTTTAAAAAAAATACACATTTAACCTGTATATAAAGTGTAGTTTTTAATGAACTAGATTGTTTTAGAAGAGGTGGAATGAGAAAATTTTAGAATTTGGGCTGGATTTTCTTTACAGCGGAATCAGAGGCTTTGGTTAGATATTCTGTACCTGTCAATGATGCAAAACATGCCCCACTGAGCATGCTGTGTGAAACTTATTTGCTCTAAAAATGAATCTACACTTCCCTGAGGTAGACTTTGTGATTCAATGCCCAGTGCGAAACCATAAATTCTAATTTTGTTATTTTTCCTCAACCAATAATAGGTATATTTCTATGCATCATTTAGCAAAATCAACTGACATAATTTCTAAAGCTTTTAACATAAACAGATTGGTGAGGCATTCATGAGACCAAAATTTTCCAAAATGCTACCTTCCCACAGGTATTAATTGCTACAAAGTTGAGTGTGATCATTAAACTAGTTGTACTATCCTCATTTATATATGCCAACTTTCAGGACATGGACTGTAGATATCAGGTACATAACCTCAGGGAAAGAGTTTCAAAGTATTCTCAATGAGTGGGGAAACATCTGAACATGAAGAAAAGGAATCCTGAATATTCATGTAGCTTTTATTTGTCCAAAAAGATAAAATTAGATGAGGATACATGTGTACCCTTTTCATTTGCTCATTTGCATAGCATGTGACAATCCAAACTGACTAGGCTCAGAGCAGAAGAATGTCCACATTGACTTTGTTCTTCTTGCTTTTGAACATTCCACTTCAAATGGTAAGTTTACTTCATCCCAGTTGCTTTTGGAGAATGAAGAAGAATGAAGATGAGAATAAAGACTGGGTGTCATGTGGCTTCGTACTTTCCATAACACAGGGTTCAGAGGACTCAAACTACATGAAATACATTTTTAACGCTGAGTAAGTGCCTTTTTATATTCTATGTAAATATCATCATGACTATTACATTGAGGGTCCAAAAAATGAGGATTAGTGTGATGCTTAAACACATTCATTCTGTTCTACCAACAGGCATACCAAAAAACTTGCAATTTTTTTAAAAAGACACAGTGATATTTATCTACTTCTTATTAGTCTAGATTGTCTTCTGGGATGTTTTTTTCTACCAGTTATCCTCTATCTTCCAAGGATCGACTCTGAGTGAAAGAGGGACTCTCTACCTTGTTCTATTTCATATAGCTTTCCTCTTTGTAGTTTCCATAGCACAGCAGCAGATGATGCCTCATCTTTAAAAAAATCCATTCTATTTCAAGCAATGTTATCCTAAGTGGTTACAAGTAAATGTCTGCAGGGTACAGTCAGTTGGTGAACATTCCATTAATGTATAGTTTGCACTGCATCACAAGGCAACTACTTTTTGTGGCAAACTTAGCTGCACAGATTTTCCCCTTAGACATTCAGTTACTCTCTCAAATAATCTGCATGTATGTTTACACTATGTCTTTTTAAAAATGCACTGAGAATTAAAATACAAAACCTGTCCACTTAAAATTTCATATATGTCCCTGTCTCCATACTTCACTCACATACAGGTACAAACATTGGCCTTTGTTTTGAAAGTCCATTTCCTCACTCTGCCTTTAGAATAAAGAAGCATTGCATGTATTGAAAATGACGTTTGCATTCTTTGTTAACGGAAGTTAACTGTAATAGTGATGACTGTCTACTTTCACTAACTTTTGCATAAAAGACAGCTCTGACATGTGCTAGTCAGAAACATTTGATAATAAAGATATAGCAGTTATTAGTTATTAGCTCATCTTTGCCAATATTTAAGAAGCATTCGTTCTCTAAATTTAAGTCATTTATTCTCTGACATATTATATTTCCCTCCTATCATTTTCTTTAATTTGTTAATTAAATCTGCATTTTATGCAACTTTGAAATTATACACATTTTGATTTTGTGAACTGCTAATAGCTGTTTTTAAAGACAGAAATTTAGTGGAGTAAACAACTCTAACAGCTCAAGTAATTGATGTTTCTTAATGTTTAGTGTCCTAGAAATAGTATTTGATTTTCACAAATTCTAATCTCAAATTCTCATTGTGTAATAATTTATTTTTAATGAAAATTTTCTGTGTGGCAATAAAAAGATATTAAAATTATTTTTCTTTAAAATGTACAATTTAATCAGTAATTTTGCACATAAGGAAAAAAGTAGTATAATTTCCAAGTGGAAACCATTGTATTTAACTCTGAGTGAATTATTAAGAATATAGGTGTATGTTTGATGTTTATTTGTCAAATGGTATGAAATAAGTTAGACGAAAAAGAAATTATTATTCTCACAAATATAAACAAAAATTGGTATTATTCTTTTCCAAATGACCTTTCACCCAATTTCTTTAAATAGGACTTCATGAACTTTTCCATGCAATTTATATTTCAGAGTATTTTATTTTCCAAACACAGAATACTGGCACATTCAGCTATCAGTAGGATGCTAGTGTTATATTATTGTAACTAGAAATGTATAAGAAAAATGATGTTCATTTGATATACTAAGGATGAGTGTATGATATGCCAATGAAAACTTAAAATATGTGAACAATACTGAGGATACCAGATGTGACCTTAATCTCTGCATGCAGAATCTAGAGAAAATGAATTCTTATGCATTTGAAGCTCATTTTGTGCATAGCTAAGTATCATTTAAAAACTATGAAATTTATTCCTTATCTGTGACCTAACTAACCATTAATAGTCCTTTGATACTGATAAATTCTAATATAAATTTTTACCAAATATATCTGTGGCATTTGAATCTATTAAAAAAAACTTTAAAAGTTTTTATGATCACAAAAGATAAACCAGAAAAAAAAGATCAATATGGCATATGCTAAAAGTATTGTCCACTGATTATAAAGAATTGTATGTACAAGAGCCAAATGTTGCCCAGATTATTGTGTTCCTCTGATATCTATGACTGCCATACCAAATTCACTTAAGTTTAGAAGAAAATGGCATAACTCAAAGGTTCATACATTGTGTGCATTTCTCATATTTTTCAATAATTTATAAATAAAACTAAATTATATTTAGTGTTTGAACAAATCCTATGGCCTTGCCAATAACTTCTGAGCAAGCACTCAAAAACCAGAGATGAACAAAGCTGTCTATAAGAGATTTATTGACTTATTTACTGAACAACATTTGCAAACTTTCATCTTAAGTCATCTCAACCTCACAACACAGATCATTTATTTTGATGTTTGTACATGTTAAGGAATATCACCCAGTACAAGATAGTCTTTGTATTGATTACTTATGATGATCTGTAAATCTTTCTCCTGTTAATGATCCCTGTAACCTTTTATAGACAAAGAAATAATCCCAACAAATATGCATTGGCTTTAGCCTTTTCAGTGGATGAAGTCAACAGAAGACCTGATATTTTGCAAAATATGTCTTTAAGAATAGCATATCTAACATTTAATTGTAAGAGCATGTCAAAATTATATGAAGGTTTGGAATTCATTCAAGAAACTCGACATTCTGCTAATTATAAATGTGATAATTACAAAATATGTTATGTGATGTTTTCAGGGCCAAACTGGTCAAAATCGATAGTATCTGGGAAAGCCATGGAATTTTTCTTTTCTCAACAGGTAAGATTGTGTGGTGGGTTTTCATGAAATTCTGTCTCCATTGGTGCCATTTCCATGAGCTACAAACAGTAATAGAGGGAAATTAGTTTTACACTTATGTAAGTTCAAGTGTACTATTCAGAGAACTTTATGTCCTTTTGTATTTTCTCTCCTGAGGTAGGAATGGGGGAGGAAGTAACAAAAAATGGATTATTTAAGAAGTCTTTGCTGTTTAACAAATTGTTAGAAGTTCAAATTACCCCAGATTCCTTTCTGTGTCCTAGGTTGTTCAGATTACCTTTGGACCTTTCCATCCTATCCTGAGTGATAATGAACAGTTTCCTCTTCTGTATCAGATGGCCCCCAAGGACACATCTCTAGCCCTGGCGATAATCTCTCTCATAATTCACTTCAGCTGGAACTGGATTGGGCTTACTGTATCAGACAACGATCATGGTACCCAATTTCTCTCGTATTTGAGAAGAAAGATGGAAGAAAATACAGTCTGCTTTGCATTCATAAACATGATTCCAGTTGATAAGAACTTATATATGTCAAGAGCTGAAGTGTATTATAATCAAATCATCACTTCATCCACAAATGTTGTTATCATTTATGGTGACACAGACAGTACTCTAGCTTTGAGCTTTAGAAATTGGGAATCTTTAGGCATACAAAAAATATGGATCACAACCTCAGAGTGGGATTTCTCTGCAAGTAAGAGTGACTTCACACTTGACTCAACTCAAAGGATTTTAACATTTGCACACCACCATGCTGAGATTTCTGGTCTTAAAAGTTTTCTTCAGATTTTGAGAAATTCCATTACAAATGATTCCCTGGCAAGGCTGGAGTGGATGAATTTTAACTGTGAAGTCTCAGCTACTAAGTGTAAAACTTTGAAAAATTGCTTATTGAATGTTTCATTGGAATGGCTAATGGTACAGACATTTGACATAATTTTTAGTGATGGCAGTTATAACATATATGATACTGTGTATATGACTGCCCATTTCTTCCAAGAGATGCTTATTCAGTCAGATAACATTGTGAAAGTATCTCAGGCAAATTGCTACAAGGTACTATTTTTTGTTTGAATGATATTTAGTGTCATTAATGTCAGAGTCTTTAATAGTCTCTTTATTCCTGATATTAGTAGGTTAGGAAATATTTACCCAAATATAATTATTTCTGAACACTTTTACACTTGAGATTATAAATCTAGATTCTGGAATAAATCTCCAAAGCATAGTCAGAAGAGTGCGACACGCAATTTATCAATGAAAACCAGTGATTTTTTTTTATAGAGTACCTGTATATTGTCACCCTTGTCCTAATACTTGAAACATCAATTTTTCTGCATTAACTTTCATCTTTTTAATAGAGATTCATTCATCAATTGTTAAATATGCAATAATTTGTGAAAGGTGTGGTTTTCTCAAGTTACAACTTGTTTTGCCTTCTCACTAGGCTCTCATTAGTAAAATTAAAAATGCTATGATTCTATTTCATAAATACGTATGTATCCATGTGTTTGAATCTATGGTTATCACTGTTTATTGATGAATATTTCTGTGTATCTATGTATCAGTGTGTCTATCGGTGTTGATGTGTGTGTGTGTGTGTGTGTGTATGTGTGTGTGTGTGTTTCTGTCTTTTGTAGAAATAAGCATAAATTTGTCTTGTTTCTGTCACCTTTTATATGTCTTTATATTTTTGTGAGTATTTTTCTGTGTTTATTTTTTAGTGCATGTGTGTACATTTGCCTATTTGTTTCATTTGTGTGTTTTGGGTTTGATTGCAAATATACATACCTGTGTTTCTTTGTGTATGTATGTGTGTCTTTCTGTCTGTATTTGAGCATAAATTTCTCTTTATCAAATTCTTGCGTTCATTTTGTATCAGCATATGTTTATTAATTTGTGACTGTGTGTATTGACCTGCCTATGTCTATCGTGTGTTTCTGCTACTGTGTGTACATGTGAGTCTGTATGAGCCTCCCTATACATATGTGTGTGTTGGCTTTCATGTGTATTTATGTATGTGGTTTTATTATATATGTACTTCTGTTATAAATTGAGTCTGTGTATATGTGTGTGCATATTTAATATTTATATTCAGTGTCTGAATGTATGTTTGTATTTTTGTTAGGTAGTTTTCTTTGAAAGAAAACATTTAGGAAAATGAAGATAAAACACTTTATTTCATTGAATTTTTTCAATTATACTCCTTCAATAAAGTTGCATTTAAGATGAAATAATAATAAATTTTCTGACTTCAAGAAAGGGCACATACATTATAAAATACTGTTTTTCAGATGAACTCAGTTTTTAAGAGAATCTACTTTAAATATCGTTCTAAGAACAGACTGAATATGAGCCAGAAAGAAAAATTTCAAGCAGAATATGATATTTTCCAGATTTGGAATTTTCCAAATGGTCTTGGAATTAAGGTAAAGTTTGGAATTTTTAGTCCATATTTTCCAAATGGACAACAGATCCATTTATATGAAGACACAATAGATTGGGCTACAGGAAGTAAACAGGTATGTCTGACTTAACAGTTCTGACTTCCATTACATAGCAGTAATAGTAACACTCTATTGTTTTTATTTCTGCTGCTTTGTAACTTATTAAAATAAAGTGGTCACATTAGTAACCATTTTAGCCTTTGTTACTAGAATTCTTTTTACATTTTGATGTTTTTTAAATTTAGCTTAATGTTCTAGGCTTGCATAGACTGATTTTTTATTAAAATAGGACTCATTTCTACATTTTATTATAAATTTAAAATTGTTGGGTATCATTTTTTAATGCTATTTTCTGTAAAGCAAGCAAATATTTTTTGATACCACTCTGATTACTACATAGTAATTTTCCTCTTTTGTGTTAAACCTCTGACATTAATGCTAAAAGACTGAGGCTAGTTCTAAATGTTGAGTATATTGAATATATGCCAACCATTATTTTTATTAAAAAACTTGGTTTACACTTCTTTTACTAACTGATCCTCTATTGCCAATGTTTTCAAACATACATTAACATAATATTTTTTGACTCATTTAGATACTCTAAGAATTATAGCCTTGGTTTCCTGTCTGTTTTTCTTTGCATTCAGTATGGGTGTGTTGTCCACACATATTTCTTTTAACCACTAAAATATTAGGTGTATAGGATAATGAAACTGTAACTTGCATTCCTGGAATCTAGAGACAGCTTAGAATCGCAGATTGAGTACCAGAAATCAAACTTGTGCAGCAAGCCCATTCATGAGCAGCTACTGTTAAAGACATAAGAGTCATTTTCTAGCCCTGATACTTATCTTGTAAAATAATTTACTAAGTAGAACAGTATTTCTTTGTCTCAATATTTCTTTCATAGTACACACTAGAATGTGATTAATTTTCCATAGCAATGTGAGTGGAGATATTGGTCTTAAAATAATTTGCATTAGAAAAATTTATAAGGAATATATTCCATCATGGGTCCTGTGTATGTCATAAGTATGAATTCTGTTACATGTGGTTTTAAGGAATCCAATTCAGATCTCTTAATTACATAGTGACTTTAATTTTCAAGGAGTAAACTTTACAAAATTAATAACATTTAATCTGAAGTTATCTCTTAGGCTTCCCAGATAGTACATATTTTATAATATATATATTTTCTCAGAATGATAAAGAGACCCATTATAAGGAAAAAACATATCATTGAAGATATAATAACTGATATATATACTCCATCAAAATTCAGTCAGATTTTATTTTTCTCAAAACAAAATCCACTGAATCAATAAAAAATGTTAAGGACAGTACAAAATAGTGCTGTACTCATAGACCTGTAAATTTCTATACAGAAACAAATGTAGACATCCAAGCAACACAATTCCAAATATTTCAGTAATAGGCTTAAATCAGAGTATGTTCAATGACTAACCAAAAAAGAATTTAAAGGTAATCCTGATAACTGGACAGGACACACATCCCCTCCAGGAGTATAAATTAAATCACAAAAACTTGCATATACAAAGGAGTTGAGGGAACACATGATAGAATCATTTACAAAGATGTAAAATAATGAAAATAGTTCAAAACAAAGTATTTAAAAACTGCCAAAGAAATTCAGTAAAATATGACTGTGAAAAATCTCATTAAGAAACCACTTTAAGTTGAAGACTGTGGACAAGACTTGAAGAAAAGGGAAAAAAATAAAAAAAATAAAACTAAGAAAAGATAACAATGAAGAAAAATGAAAGATATATAAACCAAGGGAATACAATTGAAGAATCAAATTTGCAAAATATGGGCAAACCAAAAAAAAAGTAATGACTATAGGCATCACAGGTACATCAAATAAAATATAACAGTGAACATCTAGAAAAATGAATTATTTAAATGCCAAACACAAATTTCAATATCAGAAAATATCCTTCTCCTGATTAATTTTAATTAAAATTTTAAATATATAAAAGAAAGAGAGAACATTGAAGGTTGCAAAAACAATAACCCATTTAATAGAATAGTGTCGTCTGCATAACAAGATCTCTTAAAATGAAAGAGTACCATTAATGCAACCCAAACAATCACAATTGCCAGCTCCAGCTATTATACTCAATAAAGCTATTCTTTATAATGGAAAGGGACTGAGATGTATGTTCTTGAATAGACAATTGACTGCATCTGAAATTTGCTAAAACCTCAAATTAGAGGGCTAACTTTTGAGAGATTTTGGCAAAATTTGGCATAGGAAGGAACAAGAGTAATTCAGATTTTTGAGAGAGGAAGGCATGTCTTATGCTGTTGGTGGTATAACATACTTTTAATCCCAGCACTCTGCAGCTCTGAGTTTCATGACAGCATATTGTACAGAGCAAGATGGAGAGCTGCCAGGGCTATGAAGAGAAACTTGTTTCTAACATGAAAACAACAAAAAATAAAGTGAAAGAGAAAGGAAGAAGCAAAGAAAACAAAGAAAGACATGCCTTTAATTGAGTACTTTTAAGTTGGAAAATACAAATTATTTATTAGGATCTTAATATTGGAAGATACAAAATTAGTTTAGATCATTAAATTCTAGAAAATTCACTATTATCTAGGACTATGCCCTTTGCTGGGAACTTAGATAAGGACATTAGAAAAGATAGCTGTTTTTCTTTGTTCACTTGTTCCCACCTCACCAAGCACATGCTTTCCTGGCATTAAAACTACTTAGAGATTCTAGAGTGTATATTGAAAATCCACGCAGCCTTAAGGACTCAGAGGTATCTGGTTCAATAGCTATGCATTTCTATCTAGTAATTGTTGGATTAGATAATCCAAAGCCTTTGAGATATTAGAAAATTTGGTGTATGTGTATGTATTTATGTGTGTGAAGAGAGAGAGAGACAGAGAAAGAGACAGTGTCATTATGTAAGCACTATTACTCCTGAGAAACCTAAGCAATACAAATAAAGTACAATGCTCAATGATAAACATAAATTAGAGGACTTCATAACTACTCTGAAAGTTCTATGGAACACATTAAAAAATTTCACACACTGAAAAGTAAGATAAAGACAAATAGTCAAAAAATCCGAAGTCAACACTAGGACACCAGACAGAAAAACAACAGTTAAAATGATATAAAATATTGCAATAATGACTAGCAACTAATTCTGAATAATAAGCCAATGTTAATCTTCACATTCACTAATCAAAATACAAAAACATCAAGATTGGTTTGTAAAATCAGCAGTTAATTTTGATTCTAAAAGCAAACCTTATTTACAAACATATACAGTTCCCTTCAGTAAATGAGAGGAAAAAGAATTTTGAGAAAATGGAAATTAATGAAAATTAGAGGCATGGATGAATATTTTCAATGAAACATTGAGTTATATAACTCAGCAGTATAACAGAAATCTCTCATTGTGTAAAAGATTTATTTATTTGGGGGATACAAAGAAGTTCCAACATATACAGATCAATAATGTAAATGTGGCACATATACTCAAGGGTAGAAATACATGATCATACAAATATGAGCAAAAGGGATCTTAATAAATTTCAGCATCCAATCAGAGTTAAAAATTAAAAACCAACTAAAACCCCAAACACTAGATTGAACTCATCTTAATTTAAATAATTTTTATTAATTAAGTATTTTCAGCCTTCTAATACTAAAACTCTTTTCTAAGGCAATCCTATTGTCAACATTATACTACATAAAGGCAAACACAAAAAAATTTCATACAATTACCGGTGAGGCCAGGTGTATGTGATGGTGTATATCTTTAATCCATAGTCTTAACATACATCTGTAGGCAAAATCCCTATCTGTTTATGGTCAGTCTGGTGTACATAGTAAGTCTAAAGAAGCAACAGTTAAATGTAGATAAAGATTCTGCTTCAAAATACATGGGCAAAAATTTGACAAGTATACACATATTTTCTACTCTTCTTCATAGTCTTCAATATTTTAGCAAGTATAAAAAGAAATTAAGAACATAATAAAAAAGAAAAAAATAGAATAAATGTACATGCTGATGGGATCCATCTTTCCAATCCCAGTACTCAAGAAGAGGAAGAAACAAATCTCTTCAGTACCTAACTTAGCCTAGTTTCTCTTTTTTTTTTTTTTACCATAAATTAAATGTTTTATTGTATAAATTAACTCAGTCATGTTGTTTTCTCACAGTAATAAAAGTTTAGCAAAGGCAGTAAGTATCCCCTAAGCTAACATTTTTTTTATAAGACAATCATCATTTTTATTAATCAATGGTAATGTATATTTTATGAATTCTTTTTTTTTAAAATGTGGAAGAGTTAACAATAACTATACAGAGGATAAGAATCATAAGCATGGCTTATCAAGGGTGTAAATACAAATAAGATTGCTACACATATATTTTCTTTGTGTTCATCTTTCCCTCTGAATTTTTTTTTCCATCCCTGTATATCCTTATTCAAGGTCTCTTCCCCCTCCCAACACATCTGGTCATTTTTCTTCTCTGCAACTCCCCATCCCCTCCCTGGGCAGGGAGCAGACAGTGCTATGGTCCCTAGTTTCTAATGAGAGTTGAGTTCTACCAAGACTCCATTGTGAGACCCACTTTAAAGAAAACCACAAAAGAAAAACAAGAATTCTACTTACCATATTGTAGAGAATGTAAAAAAAAAATTACATAGGATACCTTGCAATTTCAATATAGAATATAGGCTAATGAAAAATGCAAATTGAAGGAATAACAATAAACAGAATTCTGAAGCAACATTCAGACACCCTATAACCAGATGTTTATTTTTATTTTTTCAATTTTATTTTATTTTATTTTAAAAGTTTTTTTTTGGATGTATATCTCTGCTTGCTCTTCCTTCCCTCCTTGCTATCTCTCCTAGTCCTTTCTCAGACTTTCCACTTCCCATCTACCCATACATTCCCCAAGGAGGTAAAAGAGACCCAAGGTGGGTCAGTTCAGTCTGCTGTATGAAGTTGAGAAAGATCCAATTCCTTCATTCCAATATTAAGCTGGGTTAGGTGTTTCTAGGTAGAGAAAGGACTCCAAAATGCCAAATCATGCAAAGGAACATAGTATGATCCCAATCCAAGAGGCTCCACATACTTACTGCGCACACCATTGGACAGCCATCTACTGTTGGAGATTTTATTTTCTTTCTCTGAAGATTCTGCTGTGGCTGTTTCTGATTCAGTTAGCTCCCAATAGCTCCAGTCAGCCATGTCTGTGGGTCTCCTCAAGATTCTGATTCCTTTGCTCATATACACTTTCCACTCTCTGTCTTAAGCTGTACCAGGAGCTCAGCCTAGTAATTAGCCTTGAATCTCTGCACCTGCATCTATTCATTGTTGGATGAAAGTTCTAAAGCAACATTTATAATGTTCATTCATTTGATTACAGGGAAGTCCTGTTTAGGTACCACCTCAACTATTGGTTGTTGTCCTAGCCTGGGCCATTCTGTTGGTTCTTGGAGATATCCTCAGCACTTGGCTTCTTTCCAACCCCAGAGTGTCTTGCACTATCACTATATCGATTTCTTTTTCTCTCTTTTTGTTGCTTCTCTGACTCAATCATCTCTTTATTTCATGACTTGTTGTACCTCTCCTTGGTCACAATTTGTAAGGATTCCAATTTACTCAGTAAATCTCTATTTTCTCTTCCCAGAGGAATTCCTATATGTTTCTCTTAAATTCCTTCTAATCCCAAGCTATTCATAACACAGCTTGTTATTCTTTGGTTTTGTCTAAAATCTACTTATGAATAAGTTTAAACCATGTCTTTATTTCTTGGCCTGTGTTACCTCATTCAGGATGATACTCTCCAAATCTGTCTATTTGCCTGCAAAATATAGGATGTCACTTTTTGTACTGCTGAGTAGTACTCCATTGTATGAATGTACTTCAATCTGTTAAACCCTTTTTCAGTTGAGGGGTGTCTAGGTTGTTTCCAGTTATTAGCTATTATGAATAATGGTGCTACGAACACAATTTAGCTAATGTCATTGGGGTAAGAATGTGTGTCCTGTAGGTGTATGTCCAATAGTGGTAGGTCATTGAAGATATTGATTCCCAATTTTCTGAGGAACAAGCACAATGATTTCCAAAGTACAAGGTTGGACTCACCCTAGCAATGGAGAACTGTTTTCCTTGTTCCACATCTTCTGCACCTAGGCTATTATCTGATTTTGAACTTAGTCCTTCTAACAGGTATAAGATGGTGTCTCAAATTTGTTTTGATTTACATTTCTCTGAGTGTTAATGATGTTTAAAATGCCTTTCAGACATTTAAATTCTTCTGTTGAGAATTCCATTTTTAAAGCTAAACTCATTTTTTTAAATTATTTATAATTGCTTTATTAATTTTGAGATTGTGATATAATTACATTTCTCCCTTCCCTTTCTTTTCTCTAAGCCTTCCCATATATGCCTTCCTGCTCTCCTTCAGTTCTATGGCCTCTTTTATTTTTTTTATTTATTTTTCTTTATTTATTTTGTATTTCTCAAGAAAAACAGTAAATTGAATTTAAAATGCTAATAAGTTAACAATAACTATAAAGAAAATAAAAATCATAAGCATGACTTATCAAGGGTGATAATGCAAATAATTTGCTACACATAAAATTACTTTGTGTTCAGCTTTCCCTCTGAATTTTTTTTTCTATCTCTGTATAACCTTATTCAAGATCCCTTTCCCCTCCAGCCACATCAGGTCATTTTTTCTTCTCCACAACTTTCCATTCCCTTCCTGGGCAGGCAGCAGACAGTCCCATGATCCCACTGATCCAATAATGCTTTCAAATCCAACTGGATCAAAGACCTCAACATAAACCCAGCCACTTTGAACTTGATAGAAAAGAAAGTGGGAAATACACTTCTACGAATTGGCACAGGTGACCACTTTCTAAATATAACACCAGTGGCACAGACACTAAGACCAACAATCAATAAGTGTTATCTCCTGAAGCTAGGAAGATTCTGTAAAGTCAATTTTTTAATTGAATTATTTGGGGTTTTGGCCAATAGTTTCTTGAGTTTTCTCTATATTTTATGGATCAGACTTCCGTATGGTGAAAGATTGTTGAAGACTTTTTCCCATTCTGTAGGCTGTTGTTTTGAGTTATTGACTGTGTCTTTTGCATTTCAGAATGTTCTCTGTTTCAGGATGTCTCATGTATTAATTGTTGTTTGTGGTGGAATGTTCTCTGTATGATATAAATAAAAACTGTTTGGACCCATGCAGAGCACCGTAGAAGTGGGTGGAGAATCAGAGGCAGTCAGGTAGGAAGGAGGGGTGGAGTTTACTAGTCGCCATCTGTCCCCCGAAGAAGAAGCATGTAGGAATCCAGGTGAGCCACGGGCTGCAAGCCACGTGGTGGGTAGATTCATGGAAATGGGTTGATTTAAGAAGATAGAGCTAGCTAGTAATGTGCTTAAGATATGGGCCAAACAGTGTAAAGTATATAAGCGTGTGTTTCATTTATTTTGGGGGGCAAAAGCTGCGGGCGCACAGACCAGGCTCCACACCGCCGGCACCACACGTGTTTGGTCACAAATCTCCGGACCCAAACAGGCCGGGAAAAACATACTACAACAGTTGTTCCTACTGTCTGTACTACTGGTGTTATAGTTTCACCAATGCCAATGTGTTGAAGGGTTTTTCCAACTTTCTTTTCTATCAAGTTCAGTGTAATTGAATTTAGGTTGAGGGTTTGATCCACTTGAATTTGACTTTGGTGCAGATTGACAGATATGGATCTTATATCATTCTTCTTCATCGTATCACCCTGTTATGCAAGCACCATTTGTTGAAGAAACTATGTTTTTTCCACTGCATATTTTGGCCTCTTTGTCAAAAAATTAGGTGTTCATAGGTATGTGGATTAAGGTAGAACACTTTGATTCAGTTCCATTGATCCGAAAATCTGTTTTTATGTGAATACCAGGCCAGAATGTTTTTATTACTGTACCTTTTGTATATTTTGAAATTAGGAATGGTGATATCTCCTGAAGTTCTTTTTCTTGAACAAGATTGTTTTTGTAATCCTGGCTTTTCTGATATTCCATAGGAAGTTGACAATTGTTTTTTAAGGTTAGCATTGCTTTGGGACTATAATAGGGATTTCATTGAGTCAATAGATTGCTTTTAGTAAAATTGCCATTTTTACTATGTTGATCCTACCTATATAGGAGCATGGGAATTCTTTTCATTTTTTGATATAATTTTCAATTTATTTCGTCATTGACTTAAAGTTTTTGTCAAATAGTTTTTGCTTAGAGTTACTCCAAGATATTTAATGCTCATGAGGGAGATTGGTCTATAATTCTCTTTTTGTTGCATCTTTAAGTGCCTTGGTTAAAAGTGACTATAGCTTATAAAAAGAGTTCAGCAAATTTTTTTTAGTGTCTATTGAATGGAACATTTTGAGGACTATTAGTATTAGTTCTTCTTTGTATGTCTATTAGAATCTGCATTGAAACCATCTGTCCATGGGATTTTTTTTTACTTGGGAGACTTTTAATAACAGCTTGAATTTCCCTGGAGGTTATAGATCTATTTGCCTAATATATCTTGTCTTAATTTAATTTTGTTAAGTGGTATTGTCCAGAACACTGTGCATTTCTTTTAGGGTTTCCAATTGAGTGTGGTATTGGTTTTTTAAGTATGACATAATGATTCTTTAGATTTCCTGGGTATCTGTTGCTATGTCGCATTTTTCATTTCTGATTCTGTTAATTTGGATACTCTCTATCTGCCTTTTGGTTAGTTTGGATAAGAGTTTATCTATCTGGTTACTTTATCAAAAACCCAACTTTTGAATAATTGAGTCTTTCTACTGTTTTCTTTGTTTCAATTTTTATTAACTCACACTCTGAGTTTGATTACTTTCTGCCATTTATTCATTCTAGGTGAGTTTGCTTTTAATTGTTCTAAAGCTTTCAGTGGTGCTGTTAGGTCTTTTGTGTGAGATTTCACTAGGTTTTATATATAGTCATCTTGTGCTATAAATTTTTTCTCTTAGCACTCCTTTCATTATGTCTCTTATGTTTGAGTATTATGTGGATTCATTTTCGTTAAATTCTAGGAAGCCTTTATTTTCTTTCTAAACATCTTCCTTGATCTAGAGATGGTTTGAGTTTCATTTTCCATAAGTTTGTTGGCTTTCTGTGATTTTTATTGAGGAACTGTATCTTTAAACCCTGGTGGTCTGATATGATATAAGGCCATATTCCAATTTCTTGTATCTATTGTTGTTTGCTTTATGACAGAGTATGTGATCAATTTTAAAGATAGTTCTATGGGGTGATGAGAAAAACATACATATTCTTTTGTGTTTGGATGGAAAGTTCTGTAGCTATTTACTAAGTCATTTGTGTTATAACATCTATTAGATCCCTCATTTCTCTGGTGGAGTTACTGTCTGGTAGACCTATCGTTGGTGAGAGTGTGGTATGGAAGTCTTCCACTATAAATGTGAGGTGTTTAAATTTCAGTAATGTTTATTTTACATATATAGGTACCCTTGCTTTATGTTGAGAATTCATCTTGGTGGGTTTTTTTCCTCTGATAAATAAATAATGTGTGTCCTAGATGTTTTAATTGATATTCATTTGAAATCTATTTTGTTAAATTTTAGGATGGCTATACCCGCTTGTTTTTTAAAACCATTTGACTGGAAATTCTTTTTTCAACACCTTACTCTAAGCTTGTTTCTGTTTATGAAATTGAGATGTTTTTCTTTTATTCAGCAGAAGGATGTCTTCTGCCTTTGTATCCATCATGTTAGGGTATATACTTTTATAGGTGAATTGACACCACTGGTAATTAAATTATATTAATGACCAATTATTGTTAATTCCTGTTATCATAGATGAAGCATGCATGTATTCCCTTTCTTTGGCTTTTTCTCTGCTGGATTATTGATTGTTTGTTGTTTCATGGGTGTTTTTGGCTTTTTTAGCTAGGAAGTTTTCCTTTAATGGTCTGTATGGCCAGATTTGTAGATAAGTATTATTTAAATATGTTTCTGGCATTAAATTTTTTTGTCTACTTCATCAATGGTGATTGATATTTTTGTTTTGTGTAGTAGTATGGGCCAGCAACCATGGTATTTTACTATGTGTACAACATCTGATCAGTACCTGTATACTTTTATATTTTATTGAGTAATCTGTTGTTATTCTGAAGAGTCTGCCTTTTAGGTATCTTGGCCTTATCCTTTGCAGTTCTTAGTATTTTCTTTTTTTTTTTTTTTTTGTAGTTTTAGTGGCTTGATTACTATGTGACAAGCAGACTTTTTTGAGGGTTAGTTTATTAGGTGTTTGATAAGCTTCTCGTATCTACATAGGCATTTCCTCCTTTATATTGGGAAGATTTTTCTTGTATGATTTTGTTGAATATATTTTCTATTATTTTGAGTAGTTTTTCTTCTCCTTCTTTAATTCTAACTCTTCTCAGGTCTGGTCCTTTTATAATGTCTCAAATTTCCTAGACATTTTGTGTTATGATTCTTTTGGTTTTATTGTTTTATTTGACTGACATATCTATTTGCACTATTAATTCCCCCACTCCAGAGATTCTCTCTTCCATATCTTGCAATCTGGTGGTTATTCTTGCATCTGTAGTTTCAGTTCATTCATTCAGGATTTCTACTTCCAGCATTGCCTCTGTACATGTTTTCTTCATTGATTCTATTTTAATTTTATATCTTGGTATATTTCTTCACTGTTTGATTTCTATTTATTTGTTTTCTTATTTTCTTTCTGCTATTTTAAATCTCTTTCAATTTTTCTTGTATTTTATTCTATTTCTTTAAGAAAATGTTCATATCCATTTTTAAAGCTTCTATTGTCTTCATGAACTTTTTAAAAGGGTATTTCCTTCTGCTTCTTTTGCATTTCCATGCTCATATCTTGATGCAGAACCATAAGTTTCTTATTCTGACACCACATTGTTTTTATGTTTTTATATGTATTCTTGCTCTTTTTTCTGCACATTGCTTTCAAGTTTCAGTGCAGGAATTTTTTGAATCTTTGCTGAATTTGGTTCAATTTGTCCTGGGTGTTACTGTGTCTCATGAAGCTTCTCTTGTTCCAATCTGATTTTTTGGTTCCCTTGGAGTTAGTGCATTCTCTTACTTGCCTACTTTGTTTTAGTGTCTTAGTTTGTTATGTTGGAGTTGTCTATAAGTTTCCATTTGGTGTTGAAGTCACTGAGATTGTCATGGGATGATGTGGGTTGAGAATGGTGCAGGTTTTTGGCAGTAGTGTGTCCTGAAGGTATAGGTTTTGCTGGGGCTTTGGTCTTACATTCGGTTTCCTTGCTGATCTGGATTTAGTACAGTACAGGGTTTGGTTAGGGTTCCAAGGACTGTCTCTACTTGGCTTTGGTAGTTTGCAACTCATTTCTTAGTCTAATAATCAAGTTTTTAATATATAAGGAATTTTCATTTTAAATTCATAAAATTCTTTAATTAACCTTAAGTAGTGCAAATTTTAATCATGTTACCTCAGTATTTTTTCAATATTTATAAAACACTTTACCTCAGAAAACACTGCACCTTCCAGATCAATTACTATCTACTCAGCACTTTATTACTACAAATGTCCCAGGCTCTGCCAATTAATTGCTATTATTACACTCTCTTTTTCATGCTTAACAGTGTTATTTTTATTGGATAATATGGTGCTATCAGTTTTGAGAGGTCATTTTTCATTTTATATGACCATAAGTTCTATTTTGCTCCACTATTATTGTGACTAAACCATGACTGTAAAAATGAGGAAGAAGAGTTGATTAGGATCATGGCTTACAGTCAGTAAAGACAAGAAAGCATTTTAGTACCTTCAAAACAATCCTAGACCATGAAAGGTAAAGCAGTGCTTACTGAAAATTCTCTGCTTGTTTTTTTTTTTTTTTTTCCCCCCTACGGCACAGCCTATGGACAGCCCTCTTCACAGTGGGCTAAATATTCCAAAATAAAGTACTGATTAATAAAATATTTAAAAGTATAATGGTTTACTTTTAAAATATAAAAGTATAAGGAGGTAATTTTTTGATTAATGTTCCCTCTAACATTTTAATGTTCTTTGTGTTAAGTTGACAAAAAATAACTAGAAAAAAAGTAGTTTACAAGTTTCATAGTGTTTATCCACATCAAGCAACCTATTCTTCCTTTTATTTTCTGGCAATATGAAGCTGATCAGCTTTATATTAATGTGTTACCACACCACCTTATACATGGCATTGCAGTACATAATGTATTAAACTAAATATAGTCATTCATTTGATTCTTATAAAATAAGCTTCGTTATATTTCATGTGGCTCAATTAATATAGATATAAAAGTATTAATTAAAATTACTAATATTAAAATGTGACTAATTTTTTCTCAGATGCCATCCTCTGTGTGCAATGCTGATTGTGGTCCTGGATTCAAAAAATTCAGGCAGGAGGGAATGGCAGTCTGCTGTTTTGATTGCAGTCCTTGTTCAGAAAATGAAGTTTCTAATGAGACTAGTGAGTATTTGGTACTTAAATTCTTCACATTAATCACATAGTCATGATAAAAGAGTCTAAAAGTCCATTACACAAGCATACATTACTTTCCTATGTCATTTCTTATAGAAATGTGAGAAACAACAATTTACATTCAAGTAACACCTTATGTTGTAACATATAACTTTGACTCACTGAAAATTTATGTCCTCTCATTTTCTGAAAGACTACATTTTGATAATTAAATTACTGTGTGAGAACATTTTACATAAGGACTTCCCTGGTGTGATGACATGTAGATTATACTCTGATTATCAGTTTCAATCATTTCTACTTTTTTAATTTTTATGTAGGTGTGTCTCCCTAAATAAATAAGTTTATAGGTACTGTGTATGTGCAGACATTAATGGAGAACAGAGCAGAGTATCAGAGCCACTGTACACTGATATGTAGGTATTAGGAAACAAAAGCAATTCCTCTGTAATATTTATGGAGTTGGGAATAATTGAAAATCCTGAGAAATTTTACTATAGGACAGAAAATTAAAGCAATATCTAGACATCTGTTCTTAAAAGTATCAGTGTAATTTGAAATAGTCCTGTGTTTAATGTTTTATATATAGCACCCAGTTAAAAATGTCACAAATATAAGATTCAAAGAGTTGATTTATAAAACCAACTAGCCATACCTATCTAAATGGTGTTGTGACCTACTTATCCCTTATTATTCAAGTAATTATTGTTTAGAGTTGGTAACTTACAAATAGTAGACAGTCTGTTTTTCTCCTCTACTTCTAGTCTTCTAATGCAATAAAATCTAAGCCTATAAATGATTTCCCTTTATTCCTGATCTTTCCAGGACTTGAATCATAAAGGAGTGGTGGACTTTGTCAAAGGCTGATTTCGCATCTAAGATGACCATGTGTTTTTTTTTCTATTTTTATATGATTGATGACATTTATAGTTTTTTCCATCCCATCACTGCATTTCTAGGATGAAGACTACCTGATCATAGTGGTGGATGACTTTTTTTATATGTTGTTGCAATCAGTTTGCCAGAAATTTTGTCGAATATTTTTGCATTAATGTTCATGAGGGAGTTTGGTCTTAAGACTCTCTCTTAGTTGCATCTTTGAGTGGCTTGGTTATCATGGATATTTTGGCCTCGTAAATATAATTTGGCATCATTTCTTCAGTTTCTCCTGTATGGAACAGTTTGTTGAGTATTGGGATTAATTCTTCTTTGAATGTCTGGTAGAATTCTGCAATGAAACCATGTAGTGCTGGGCTTTTTTTTTAAATTTGGGATTCTTTTAATAATAGCTTTAATTTCTTTTGATGTTATAAGTCTGTTTAGGTCTTTACTCTGTTCTTCATTTAATTTTGATAATAAAAGCTTGTTCAGAAGCTGTCCATTTCTTTTAGGCTTTCTCTTTTAATAGAGTATAGATTTTTAAAGTATGTACTGATAATTCTCTGAATTTCCTGAGTCTGTGTTGTTATATCTTCCTTTTCATTTCTGATTCTGTTTATTTGAATACTCTCGTTCTTTTGGTTAGTTTTGATGAGGGTTTGCATGGTCTCTGACTTTGTTCTGGACAGGAGTCTGCATTTCAAAGGCCTCTGTCTCTCCCTCTATGATGAAATATTTTGTCCTAGAGGCAGGGCTCAGCTGTGGGAGATCTCTTCTGCTAGGGATCACTGAGGAATGCCCCTCCCAGTTTTAGCCTAGGGTCAGTCTGCTAGTAGTGAGTCTGAGATCAGGATGTTTGGCATGCCCCAGGCACCCAGAGAGGGATTCTCTGTGTGGGCAGCACAGGAATTGATGATCTCTCACCTCTGAGTTTGCTCTGGACATAATTTGGCCTTCATCTGTCTATGATAAATCAGCTAGCCATGGCAGCCAGCCGGCCGAGGGAGGGCACTTCTGCCAGGAATCACTGAGGAAGGACCCTTCCAGTTTTAGCCTGACATCTGCTCATTGCTTCCTTAGTCCATTCTTACTTAGATTATGTGAAATCTTAGTCAGTTTTGGATACAGGTGTGGAGTGTCTCCTATCTGTTCTGGACAAAGAGTCTGCACAATTTCTTGTTCTGGCCACATCACGGGATTGAGGCTGTCTGAAGCCATTTGACTCCCACTGTGCCTCAGACAACAGGGGATCATGCTGTTCAGAGAGAAATCTGACCTCTGTGATGATGTAGCCCACCTAGGAGGTGGGGTTTGGCCTACTATGATGTGACCCCTGGGATTGGTGGGGAAGGTTTCTTCCAAACCAGGTCCAGCATAGGCCTTGCTGTGAGGACAAGTCCAGGACTGTGTGTCTGGCCTCTAGGATGAGGCCCCCAGGACACCCAGGAGCTGGAACCTTCTCAACTCTCACTTCCCTCTGAACTTGGAATCCTCCCAGTCTGATGCCATCTGACTCTCATTCCACCCTGGACAGCACACTACACTGTCACAACATTCAGAGACTTTATTTACCTTTATAAGCTGCCTTTTTTTTTCTACAAGTTATCTCTGTCTCCTCTATCCAGAGCCAGTTCTTGTCCTCTAGGAACAAATACCTGTTTCTCTTTCCTTGTTCATTTTCCTCATCATCTTCTCTTTGTTTCTTATCCCTTCTTTGTTTTTACCTTATACATTTTTTTCTTTGTATTTAGATCTTGGACCTGAGCTGTTTTTAGCTGACTCTGAATGTCCTTATGAATTTCATTTAGTATTGTTTCTACTTCAATGTGTATGGGCTAACTAATTAAAGCTAGAAAATGTATCAAATGTTTTAACTCAGTTGAGGACAAAAATATGGACAGCATTCATAAAACAAACAGAAACACTTCAGCAGGCCAGGAATCTATTGGATTTGAGACTTTAATATATATGCTGTGCAAATGAATGATTATAGATAGATACCCTGTCACTTAACCACTTTAAGTCACTCTATCATAGTATCCAGAGAATACTGAAAATATTGGTGCATTCTTTATAAGATGACAAATTAAATCATTAACATACATTTAAATAGACAACATCCTTTTTGTTATCCTTACACAGAAAGATAAAGATTGATATTATAAAATAGAAGCATTGCTATGCAGGAATATTTTTGAACTACATCTTCAGTAAAACTGCAGACACTGTAACACTACTTCTGCAAAATGTCCTCATAAAAATGTCTTCTCACTAAATGTTATAAAGCTGCACTGATCATACTTTTATTTTCACTCTCAGATGTAGACCAGTGTGTGAAGTGTAGAGAGGACCAGTATGCAAATGCAGAGCAGATCCAGTGTATTTCTAAATCTGTGATCTTTCTTAGCTACAATGACCCATTGGGAATGGCTCTAACTTCAATGGCCTTGTTCTTCACTACATTAACATTTGTGGTCCTTGGGGTGTTTGTGAAACATTTTGACACCCCCATTGTGAAGGCCAATAATCTCACTCTCAGCTACACCTTACTCACTTCACTTATCTTTTGCTTTCTCTGTTCCTTGCTCTTTATTGGCCACCCAAATGCAGCTACATGCATCCTACAGCAAATCACATTTGGTGTCGTATTCACTGTAGCTGTATCTACTGTGTTGACCAAAACAGTGACTGTGCTAATGGCTTTCAAATTCACCGCTCCTGGAAGAAGAATAAGATACTACCTGATCTCCAGGGCACCCAACTACATCATTGCCATCTGTACCCTCATGCAAATTATTCTCTGTGCAATCTGGCTGGTAGTATCTCCTCCATCTATTGCCATTGACAAACATTCAGAGCATGGTAAAATCATTATTGTCTGTGACAAGGGCTCAGTTACTGCATTTTATTTTGTCTTGGGATATCATGGCTCCCTTGCTTTTGCGAGCTTTATCTTTGCTTTCTTGGCTAGGAATCTTCCAGACACATTTAATGAAGCCAAGTTGCTGACCTTTAGCATGTTGTTGTTCTGCAGTGTCTGGGTCACCTTTCTTCCTGTCTACCATAGCACTAAGGGCAAGATCATGGTATCAGTGGAGGTCTTCTCCATCTTGGCCTCCAGTGCAGGCTTGCTGGGATGCATCTTTATTCCCAAGTGCTACATAATTTTGTTAAGACCAGAGAGAAATTCTCTCTCAAACTTAAAGAAGAAAACACCTTTCTGTAAGAAACTTTCCTAATTCAAAACTGACAACTGTAGTGTTGGTACAGAATGATGTATTAGGATAAAATGTAAGTTTTATACATTAGATAGGGACACTTACTCTTTCTTGTAAAGATGATGCCAAGAATTGTCATGTATACTACTTTTCTTTACATTGTCTCCTGTAATCTTCAAATCAGTCATATATTTTATAAGACTTGACTGTTGGACATTATTTCAAAGCCAAAGTTCTTTTTCTTTTCTATTATATAATACAATTGGAAAAAAGTGTGATTCATTAATTCAAGTTGTCATTTAATAACAAATAAAACACAGATTTTGTGGGAAAAGTTTAAATATCAGGAGGATGGAAACAAACCAAAGAAAATTCTCACCCAGACAAATTTTCAACGTATAAGCTATTTTCTAGATAGCACAGCATGGATGTTGCTTCTAAAAAAATGCTATACCATCTGCCTATGCCTCCTTAAATATCTTCTTTGGCCAGTTGTTTCTCTCCTGTCTTCAACTCTGCATTATAACCATAGAGTTATGGTTAATGTTGTGAGATATTACTGTTTGGTAGTTAGGCCTTGAATTTACAGAGACACAGACAAATCTCTGATGTGGTAGTCTTACTACTGTGAATAAAAGAATTGATTTGGCCTATGGTGGACATCATAGAAGTAAAAAGAGAAAATGGACCACAAGAAGAAGTAGGAGAATGGAGTTAAGAGAGACATGAGTCAGCCTCCCATGAAGAAATAGCTAACAAATTAGATAAGCCATTTCCCATGTAGCAGGACAGATTAATGGAAATGGGTTAAGTTATAATGAAAGAGCTAACTAGCAATATGTCTGAGTTATAGACCAAGTAGGATAAAATTAATATAAGCATCTGATTTGTTTTGCAAAAACTAAGTGGTAGTAAGCATAACAGAACTGAACCATGTGTCTAGGTTGCCAGAAAACTTTTTCGACAGATTTCAGTCTCTGGAGTTGTGGGATTAAAGGTATAGGTTACCTCTTGTCCTTTTTCCATGCTTAGAATAAAGGTGTTCCTGTGCTTGAATTTAAGTTTTTAGTTACCACTGTTGAACACTATTGGGTATACTGTGGGTGGCTGTGTTCTCTAATATTCCAGAATAATTTTATCATATATGAAATGTACCACCACAATACTGTGTGTTCTATTCATGTCTGAGAGACAGTGTGATTTTTACAGCTTTGGAGTGGTGAGAAGAATCACAGTGGGAATATTCACATTTACCACACACATACATACATTATTTTCCAACCTTTATGCCTGCATTACCATTCCAATAAGAGCATGACTTCAATTGACAACCATCATGGATGGCAAAAGCAATATACTGTAAGATAAGGAAAAGAAACATTTCCTTAATTATTTCTCAGCAATTTGAGTATCCACTTCAGTGAATTCTAGGTTTGGAACTTCCTCCAATTTAAAATTGTATTATATGATTTTTGATACCTAGTGTCTTGAATTCTTTATATATTTTGGATATTGGTTCTCTATTACAAGTAGAAATGGTAAAACTCTTTTCTCATTCTATTGCCAGCTAGTTTGTCTTAATGATAGGGTTTTGTTGCTTAGAGAAGCATTTTAATTTCATGAGGCCCAAATTCTTAATTTTTGATCTTAGTTTGTGCATTACACATAGTTCTCAGCATCCCATAAAACTTTCTCTAAAATTGACCACATACTCATTTATAAACCAAATATCAATGAATACAAAAAATGGAAACTGTATCATATCTGACCACCATGGATTTAAGTTAGAATTCAACAACAACAAAAATACTGAAAACCTGCAAACTCATGGAAAATGACATCTCTATATTGAACCACTGCTGGGTCAGAGAAGAAATAAAGAAAGAAATTAAAGAGTTCTTAAAATTCAATAAAAATGAATCCATAATATACCCAAACTTATGGAACACAATGAAAGCAGTGTTAAGAGGAAAATTCATAGCATTAGATGCCTACATAAAAAACTAAGTGAAATCTCACACAAGAGACCTAACAATTCAGCTAAAGGCTTTAGAACACTTAAAAGTAAACTTACTTAGAAGGAAAAGACAGCAGGAAATAATCAAACTTATGGCTGACATCAGTACAACAGAAACAAAGAGAACAATACAAAGAATCAATGAATAAAAAAGTTAATTCTTTGAAAAAGTCAAGAAGACATATAAACCCTTAAAAAAGAATATAGAGAGTATGGAAATGAACAGAATCAGAAATGAAAAGTGAGACATAATGACAGACACCTAGAAAATCCAGGGAATGATTAGGTCATGATTTGAAAATCTAGACTCTACTAAATTGGAAAAGTTAAAAGAAATGGAAAGCTTCCTGGACAAGCATCAATTGCTAAAATTAAATCAAGTATAGATTAAAGATGTAAACAGACATATAACATCAAAGGAAATTAAAGCTGTTATTAAAGGACTTCCAAATAAAAAATAAAGGCCAAATGTTTTTACTGCAGAATTCTACCCAACATTTAAAGAAGAACTAATAGCAATATTAAATGAACTGTTCTGTAAATTAGAAACTGGTGGAACACTGTCAAAATCCTTTTATGAGTCCGCAATTACCCTAATACTCAAGCCATCCAAAGATGCAACTAACAAAGAGAATTACAGACCAATATCCCTCATGAACATTGGCACAAAAATACCTTCTTAAACCTAACCCTGCCAGGGTACATCAATGCAGACAGGAGGCACTGTGTCATTTAACTAATTCTAACTTTGAGCTTTTTTATACAGTAACATCTTTTTAAAGTCCCCTAGTGAGTGAGTACATCCCCTGGTTCTCTTTCTGGGTTTGTGATACTTGCCTCAGGAAGATATTGTCCAAATGCATCCATCAGTCTGCAAATTTTAGGATTTTTTTTTTTTACTGCTGAGTAGTAAATCATTGTGTATCATTCTTATGTCATTAAAAGAGGGGAACTCTTTGTCATGAATGTCTTAGATATTCAGCTTTCCTTACAATGATATGATTCAAAAGGAGTGACATCTGCATTTTGTCTCAAAAAATTACACTGAATTTGCTACTGTGCCATCAACTTCCAAGAATTAAATTCAATAAATAAATGAGAAAAAGAAAAGTTATGAGACAAAAACTTTATAAAGGCACAGCATTCTGGCCCAAACTTCCAGTCCAGTCAAAGAGAGAGAGGAGTGATTATATAAGCAAAGGTGTCAAGATCATGATAGAGAAACCCACAGAGACAGTTGAACTACTGGAAGCTCATGGGCTCTGGAATGACAGTTGGAATCCTGCATGGGTCTGAACTAGATACTCTTAATGTGGAAGAAACTGTGTGTCTTGGGCAGATTGTGGGGCCTTTGGCAGTGAGACCAGGATTTATCTCAAGTGCATGAAGTGGCTTTTAGGAGCTTATTGCCTATAGAGAGATACCTTGCTCAGCCTTCATATGATGGATGGGTTTAGTCCTGACTAAACTCGATATGCAGACTATATTGACTCCCTGTGGGATTCCTTACCCTGTCTGAGAAGTGGATAAGGGGTAAAGTGGGGAGAAGCTTGGGACTAGTAGGAGGAGTGGAGGGAAGGGAAACTGTTGTTGATATGTAATATTAAAAAAAAACCCTTTTAAATAAATAACAAACAAAAAATATTTCCAGTGTCCCCAATCAGCAGCAAATATTAAAGCTATGCCCAAATTTCTCAAAATATTTCCTATAATTATTTTTTCACTATAAATAATGATCATAGTCAATCTCTTTCTAGGCAAAATAGGGAATACAGATATGATAGAAAAAATACCTAGCAATGTCTAAATACTTGTTCTTGGTCTGTATTTCAGTTTATTGATACAAATTCAAGGTCATTTTGGTTATACTGTATGCAAATTTTTACTATTTTTAAGATATCATGTTTATGTAATTTCTTTATAATTGTGATGTATAATTAAGAAATATAAATTAATAGTCATCTATGATAATCAAACTTATAGTCGTTTTAGGTATTTTAGATATATAAGACCATTTCAGTCATAACTTCTGCTAGATTCCTTAGAAGAGATGAACAAAACCCTGAAAGAAAATGAAGAATACTAAGAAAAAGCATCCAGAAGGTGAAAAAAATTGCCATGACTTAGAACAAAAATAGAAGCAATAATGAACACACAAACCGAGGCAAAACTACAAATAGAAAACCCCAGAAAACAACCCAGAACTACAGATTCAAGTATAAACAACAGAATCCAAGGGATGGAAGAGAAAATCTCTGGGGTGGAAAACTCAATAGTTGTAATAGATACATCAGTTAAAGAAAACACTAAAACCAAAAAAGTCATAACACAAAATGTCCAGGAAATTTGGGACACCATGAAAAGACCTAACTTGACAAGAATATCAGCTCAAAGGCAAAGATAATGTATTCAATAAAGTCGTACCAAAAAACTTTCCTAACTTAAAGGAGGAAATGCCTATCAAAATACAAAAAGGATCCTGATTCCCCACACAGAAGGTTGCATTCTGGGACTGAGATCAAACTGTACTGTCTGATCCCAGACTCTCCTTAGCAGAAAGGACTAGGGTTTGGCTGTGAGGGGCTCCTCCAGCCCAACCTAAAAGAAGGGACCTTGCATGGCTGGCCTGCCACCAACTGCATCAGCAGAGAAGGACTGAGGACTTTGATTTCTGACCCCGTCCAGAGGTAAGCAGGTTCTAGTTCCTGATTCCCCATCCGGAATTTGTGTGCGCAGACCAGAATCAATCTACAGAGACTGATCCCAGACTTTCCTTAGCAGACAGGACTAGGGTTTGGTTGTGAGGGCCTCCTCCAGCCACAATTAAAAGATGGGACATTGACTGACCAGCCCCACCTTCAGGGCAAACTGCATTATCAGAGGACTGAGGCCTTGAAATTCAGATCACTGTCCAGAGCACTGTCAGGGATTGAACAGACCCCTTGCACAAAGGAGACAGGAGACAAAAAAGCCCTCTTGCCACAACTTACATGGAGCACCCTAATTGTGAACCACTGAAGCCATGGGCAGACACCAGTGCAAAAACACATAATATAATATAAAGAACAACAAGGCAACTCCAGAAGAAAGTGGTGAACTACAACTACAAAACCTGAATAGAGCAATGAAGGGGAAGCAGAAGGAAACAGCACCAAAAACACCTTAATGAAGATTATTGAGGTCTTGAAAGAAGATATAAAAATTCCCTTAAGGAAATAGAAGAAAATACAAATAAAATACTGGAAGAAATGAACACATCCTTGAAAGAAAATTATAAAAGGTAAACTAGAAAATGAAAGAAACTTTCCTGGAACTAAAAACTGAAAGAGAAGCAATAAAAATGTCACAAAATGAGGCAAAAATCTAAATGGAAAACATGAAGAAAAGAGCTGGAACTCATAAAAGGAATTTGGCAATATTTCCTTCAGTTTCTACTGTGTGAAATATTTTGAGGAATAATGGTAGTAATTCTTCTTTGAATGTCTGGTAGAGTTCAGCACTAAAATCATCTGCACCAGGGCTTTTATTTGGTCGGAGGCTTTTAATGACAGCTTCAATTTTCTTAAGGGTTATAGATCTGTTTAGGTAATAAATCTGATATTCATTTATTTTGGTACATGGTACCTGACCAGAAAGCTGTCCATTTCTTCTATGTTTTTCATTTTTGTGGAATATAGCTTTTCAAAATATGATCTGATAATTCTCTGGATTTCCTGGGGATCCGTTGTTGTGTCCCCCTTGATTTGGACAATCACTCTTTGATTTTTGATAAGTTTGGATAAGGGCTTATCTATCTTGTTGACCTTCCCAAAGAACCAACACTAAGTTTCATTGATTCCTTGTATTGTTCATTTTGTTTGAATTGTACTAATTTCAGCTCTACATTTGATTATTTCCTGCTGTTTACTCCTTCTAGGTGAGTTTGCTTCTAATTGTTCTAAGGCTTTAAGCTGAGCTGTTAGGTCTCTTGTGTGGGATTTCTCTAGGATTTTCATATAGGCATCTAGTGCTATGAATTTTCCTCTTAAGTCTGCTTTCATTGTGTCCCAAATGTTTGGGTATGTTGTGGATTCGTTTTTATTAAATTCTAGGAAGACTTTGATTTCTTTCTTAATTTCTTCCTTGATCTAGAGATGGTTCAGCTGAGTGATGTTTAGTTTCCATGAGTTGGTAGGCTTTCTTTGATTATTGATGTTGTTGAACTATAACTTTAGGCCCTGGTAGTCCAATTTGTTACAAGGGATTATTTCCATTTTTTTGTATCTGTTGATATTTGCTTTATGACCAATTATGTGGTCGCTTTTGGAGAAAGTTGCATGAGAACCTGAGAAATACGTATATTCCTTTGCAGTTGGGTGGAAGCTTCTGTAGATATCTATTAAATCTATTTGCATCATAATCTTTTAGACTCCTTATTTCTCTGTTGATTCTCAGTCTGGTTGACCTATCCAGGGTTGAAAGTGGTGTGTTGATGACTCCCACTCTCCGGGTGTGAGAATTGATATGGGATTCAAGGATTAGCAGTGTTTCTTTTACATAGGTAGTTGCCCTTATATTAGGGGCATAAATATTCATGATTGAAATCTCCTCTTGATCAATTTTTCCTGTGATGAATAAGTAACAACCATCTTGGTCTCTTTTAATTGCTTTTAGCTTAAAGTCTACTTTGATACATATTAGGGTTGCAACCCCCGCTTGTTTCTTTGGACCATTTGACTGGAAAATCTTTTCCCAACCCTTTACTCTAAGCCTGTGTCTGTCTTTGCAGTTGAGGTATGTTTCCTGTAAGCAACAGAAGGATGGCTTCTGTTGTTGTATCCATCTTGTTAATGTGTAATGTTTTATAGGAGAGTTGAGTCCATTGATATTAAGAGATATTAGTGAACCTTGATTGATATTTCCTGCCATTTTTAATGGTAACTTATTTGTTTTTCCTTTCTCTGGAGTATTCTTCTGTAAGGTTATTGATTGTTTGTGGTTTCATCAGTGTATCTGGGGTCCTTAGGTGGGAGGTTTCCCTCTAATACTTTTTGTAGCACTGGATTAGTAGATACATATTGTTTCAGTTTGACATACTCAAGCCACTCAAAGACACAACAAAGAAGTAGAACTACAGACCAATCTCCCTCATGAATATTGATCCTCAAATTCTCAACAAAATTTTAGTAAACCATTTGCAAGAATGTATAAAAAAATATCATCCACGACGAACAAGTAGGCTTCATCCCAGAAAAAAGGGTTAATTTAACATACAAAAAACCATAAATGTGATCCATCATGTAAACAAACTAAAGGAACAAAACCACATGATCATATCCTTATATACTGAAAAAGCCTTTGACGAAATACAATGCTCCTTTATGAGTAAGGCCCTGGAGAAATCAGGAATACAGGGAGAATATCTAAATATAATAAAGACTATTTACAACAAGCCGACGGCCAATATCCAACTTAATGTAGTAAAACTCAAAGTAATCCCACTAAAATCAGGAACTAGACAAGGATGTCCTCTCTCCCCTTATCTATTCAATATAGTTCTCGAAGTTTTAGCTAAAGCAATAAGAGAACAAAAGGAGATTAAGTGGATACAAATTAGAAAACAAGAAGTGAAAATACATCCATTTGCAGATGATATGATCATATACATAAGTGACCCAAAATTCTTCCAAGTAACTGCTAAGACTGATAAAAAAAAAAAAAAAAACCCTTCATCAATGTAGCAGGGTACAAGATTAACTGAAAGAAATCAGTAGTTCTACTATACACTAAAGATAGAAGAGCTGATAAAGAAATAAGAGAAACATTACCATTCATAATAGCTGCAAATAGTATTAAATACCTTGGAGTAACTATAACCAAAGAAGTAACAGATCTATTTGACAAAATTTTAAATCACTAAGGAAAGAAATTGAAGGGGATATCAAAAAATACAAAGCTGTCCCATGTTCCTGGATAGGTAGGATCAACATAGTAAAAATGGCAATACTACCAAAGGCAATCTACAGATTCAATATACTGTCCATCAAAATCCCAACACAATATTTTTTGGACCTTGAAAGAACAATACAATTTCATTTGGAATAACAGGAAAGCCAGGATTGCCAATACAATTTTGCTCAACAAAAGCACCTCAGGAGGCATCACCATCCCTGACTTCAAGTTATACTATAGAGTCACCAAAAAAAAAAAAAAAAAAAAACAGTCTGGTACTGGCATAAAAACAGATTTGTGGATCAATGCAATAGAATTGAGGATCCAGACATTAATCCAAAAACCTGTGAACACCTGATCTTTGACAAAGAGGCCGAAAATTATCAATCATTATGGATAGAGTAAACAAGATATTTCCTGACAAAGTCGCCTAAAACCATGCCTATGTACCATCTGGCACTCCAGAAAGCTTTACAAAAAAAACTCCAAATTAAGGATCCCAGATACATGAATGAAACCACAAACAATCAATAACCACACAGAAGAATAGCACAGAGAAAGTAAATAAATACAAGCTACCACAAAACATAGTAGGAAATATCACTCAATTGTCACTAATATCTATTAATATCAATGGCATCAACTCACTTTTATAAAGACAGAAACTAACAAGATGGATACAAAAACAGAAGCCAGTCTTCTGCTCCATACAAGAAACACACCTCAAGGAAAGACAGACACAGGCTCAGAGTAAAGGGTTGGGAAAGTATTTTCCAATCAAATGGTCATAAGAAACAAGCTGAGAAGGCAAAGGAATTCCAGACTATAGATAACTCATTAGCCTTATCAACTTGTTTATTGCCCTTAAATCTGTCACCATCCACCACTTTGTGGATTTCTTTTTAGTGATAAATAATGGAGAGTTCCAAGGGCTTGTTGATTCTTCTATATGCTGATCATTTATCTTCTCCTGCAACAGCTGTTTAAAGGATGCAATTTCTCTTTTGTTAATGGCCAATGATTAATCTATAGAGGCTAAGAGGTCAGCCATTTTTAAGGTAGTGCTATAAGTGTCTTTGAAAATCAGCAGCTGTTGTGCCTTGTTTCTGTAATGATTGGATAGTTTGTGACTGTTTCTCATAATGCTTTCTAATATTTCTTTCAGAAATATGTGTTAGTTTATGATTTATTTCTGTGTTTGGAGGAATGTAAATCTGTGTGTTCCATTGTTGTAATAAATCTCATTCCCAAAATTTTATGGCAATGTTAGCCACATATGGCTTTAATATTCCTCTCTTCTTCTTGTCCTATACTCTCAAGACATTTTTCATTTTGTTTTACAGAGAATTAAAGAACCAAACCCATAAATTAAACATTTACCTCCTGAAGGAGCCAACTTGGATGCCATGACTCTGGTAAAATTATTATACATGTACCCCTGTGGTAGAAATGCTCGCTGTATGATGTAAATAAAGAAAGTAGCTGCTTTGGCCTATGTAGAGCACCATAGAAGTAAGTGGAGAATCAGAGGACAGGCAGGTAGGAGAAGGGTGGAGTTAGTCAGCCTCCACCCTACCCATGAAGAAGAATCATGAAAGGAACACAGGTGAGCCATGTGGCAGACAGATTATTGAAAATGGGTTGAATTAAGATAAAAGAGCTAGCTAGTAATGTGCTTAAGGCATGAGCCAAACAGTAAAAGGTATATAAGTGTCTGATTCATTTTGCGGGGCACAAAAGCTGCCTCAGACCTTGTACAAACTCTGTGCCCAAAAGGGCTCAGGAAGCATTCTACAACAGATGGCATCCCTGGGTGGGCCGAACACCTGTAGAAAGCCATAGAAAGATTAAAAAGCTTAAAGAGGATTCTAGATCACTGAAACAGAGCCAAAGGTGGCTTTCTGAATTGTGTATTTGAATTGATTTATGATACAGTGACAGCATGGTGTTCAGGCTTGAATTTAAAAATGGTGTATCCATGGCACACAGCTTAAACTCATGTTTCATGGAAGGCTTGGTATAAGTTTGATTGATTTAAGTTTTCTGCTTATATTGAACAGAAAGGAAACTGTTAAAAATGGTTTTTCTGGCAGCAGCAATTCCTGAGTCCACTCAGTTTGCTGGCAGCAAGAGAGATATAGCAGGCACCTCTGCCATATTGAAAAGCCGCCAAAAGGAGCTGAGTCAGCAATTATAGTGATACCGATATTTTAAAAGCTGTTTGGGTTAGAAAATGATTAAGAATTCTCAATAAAACAGATTTAGACTCACAAAAACTCTAAACAGGGTACAATGTATTAAAATATGTATAGGCTTCAGAGAGAGAGAGAAAAAAGGGGTAAAGAAAGCCTTTAAGAAAGAGAAATAGGAAATAAAGATTAAAAAACTATTCCATGTAAAGATGGCAGAGGAACAGAGAGTCTGGATTATGATTATTGTGTTTTCTTATAATTTTTTGACTTTTAGTAAACTAACTGCAGAATGACAGTTGATTACTAAGGCTGCTAAGTTAAATGCATATTTTTAAAGATATCTTGACATTGAAATCTGTTTACAAGAATATGTTGCTTGAGAAAAGTGTTTCTGTTTTTGTCTCCACAGAAGATCAAAACCTGTGGATTGGTTCTAGGCAAATGTGGTTTCGTTTGCCAAGGCTACCTGAACATTCTCAGCTTCCAAAATGGCCAGTTGAGATGATCCAGCTTCAAGACCCCATGAGATCAACAGCGTCCATTGACAGCAGGAAGTGGTAAAAGAAAGAAAGCTACATCCAATTTCCTAAAATATTGCTTATTAATGTAAGTTTTCATTATAAATGATTAATGGTCATGGTCAATGTCTTTAAAAAGGGGGGGGGAGAAAATATATAGGGATGATTAGAAAAGATAAGGGGATTTTGGTTTATTGATGTAAACTTAAGGTCAATTTTGTTATGCTGTATGTATTTTTCTACTCTTGATTAAGGTATGATGCTGATGTATTTCATATAAAATTGTAATGTGTAATTGAGAAAGGAAGATTAATAGTCATCTATGATAGCCAAACATATAGTCATGTTAGTTAGGTTTTTGTAGGTATGCAATGATATATTTCAATTAGTTAGGTAGTCTTCAAACACTTCGAAGACATTTAGAATATGGCATTTAAATTATTTTAAGAACTTAGACTTTTCTGGACAGTGAGACAGGTCTGCTCCTGGCAGCACCAATGTATTTAAGAAAAATGATGGCCATTGAAGAAACTTCATGTAGAATTTACTTTGTAGCAACAGTTAGCCACTGAACAAAAAACTGTTCTGGTATTGACTACTTGATAGTATGCTGTTTAAAATGGACATCCAGATTCCATAGGAAAATGACCTCTGAACATTGGCAGAAAAAGCTGAGATGGTCCTTGAGTTTCCTGCTTTGCAGAGAAATATTGTCAGGCATCCTTCTGGACACAAGGAGAAGCAAGTGATGGATTGTGTCAGATTTCCTTCATCACTGAAAGGTATGCCAGAGACTTTGGGCTTTCAAGGCTGAAGATTGTGCCCCAACATTACAAAGGAACTTTGGGTGACTGTCCAGGCAGACAGGTGTCATCTCTGTCATTTTCTAGACTTTGGAAGTTGCTTGCACTTCCTGTTTATTTAGATAATATTATATCCTTCTGTGGTCTTTGATGTAACTGAAGGTTTAATAATAAAAGTATAGTTCTTTTTAGTTTAAAAGGTATATTAGATATGAAACTTTAGACTCTCAATGATAAGGTAGATAATGGAATATTCTCTTTAATTTTCTGAATACAAATAGACTGGATATTGTGACTGTAATTCCTGCTTGAGAAAAGTTCTTTTGTAATTTTGCTATATGGAAATTTAAACCTTTTTTGATTAGACAGAAAAGAGGAGATGTGGTGGAAATACTCTCTGTATGATGTAAATAAAGTAACTGGTTTGGCTTATGTAGTGCACTGTAGAAGTGGGTGGATAATCAGAGGACAGACAGATAGGAGAAGGGTGGAGTTAGTCAGTCTCCATCCTACCCCTGAAGAAGAATCATATAAGGAATACAGATAAGCCACAGGCCGAGCCACATGGCAGACAGATTAATGGAAAGGGGTTGAATTAAGATGAAAGAGCTAGTTAGTAATGTGCTTAAGACATGAGCCAAACAGTATAAAGTATGTAAGTATCCAATTCTTTTCTTTGGGGGACAAAATCCGCTGTGGACCAGGTTCCAAACCCCAACCCCAAATAGGCCAGGAAACATTCTACTACACACCTCCATGTCCAATAAGCCACTAAGAATAACATCATTTATTTGTAATTTTAAATTTGACCTTTGTTTATTAATAGATATTTGTCAGATTTTTTTGTACACTTTTTCTGACTTTTTTCTTATTCTATAGAGTCTCTATCATTTTGTGAAGTATGTTTTTTTAAAATAGGTTTTAATTTCTTTAATTGTTCTGGGGAGGTGTATCTTCCACTATGCCATGGTAAGATTGTACTGGATAGGTTATCGGGGCTTTTGAAAATCCCCTTTATGTGTTTCCCAAAGGCAGAAGGTTACCTTGTCTGTCCCTTTTTGACTGACATTCATTAGTACAGTGTCTACTTTTTCCACAACTCCTACATACTCCAGAAGGGAGGTGTGTTCTCTTGTGATTATTCCTTATAAAGGCACTATTTTGGGGAACACCTTGATTACAATTTATTTGTATAGGACCTTGCCTTCCATGATAACAGCATTTAACATTTTGCCTTTTTCTTATATCTCTCAAAATGACCACTTCTACCCAATTATCATCACCTACATAAGAATCTATGTTAATTGTTTCATAAATCCAATCCTCTAATGGTGCTGCCCTTGCTTTTAATGGTCTCATTATTTTTACATTCTGAATTAGCATTCTCAAATGCCAGGAATTTGATTCTTATTCACCTTGCTTCCAAATACGATACTATCCTATTTACTGCTGCAGGTAATCTCAGCAAAAAGTTTGTAAAAGTTTCCTTTGGGCTTTAAATTATTTTTATGAATGATGTGGGTTTTTTACTATTTGGTCTATGTATTCCCATGAATTTAGTGCTGCCATGTGGCATAAATCAAGAATATGTGAATTGCTCAGGGATTGCCTTTCAATATCAGAATATGCTACTTCCCCAAGAAGTTGGTCTATGGAGGCTTCCATGACCCTGTCTCTGCCTCTTTGTTCTATTATGTTCGCCTTCTCCTTCCACCATGTTTTCCACTGTAAAAGTTGCCCTGGTTCCAAAACAGTAGTAACCATATTTAACCAGTCCTTAGGGGTGATCTGATTGCAACAGGACCAGGAATTCAACATTTGTTTTACAAATGGTAAATGCATCCAATATGTCACAATCACATCTTTAACCCTTTTAAGTTCTAGCATTCGTACTGTAGATCAATCATCTACTCTAATATATCTACCCTCTTTTGATCTTTTAATGGTTCCTGGCATATTAGTGTTGGCTGTCTGATAAACTTAATCTGTTTTCCTAGAGCTTTAGATGACATTGCTGATGTCTATTCTTTATACTCCTCTGTGTTTGAATATGTTTGAACTCCTTTTTAATAGACTTTATAAAGACTACTTTTTCAACTATTACATTGACTTCTTTAATGATAAAACAGAAATCAAAAAACAAATATTCATTATAAACATGAGAATAATTCCATCTATTTTATACATCTTTTCCTTCTCTGGTTCTAATATGAAATCATCTAGATAAAGATCACAGAAAGACCAAGTTCCCTATGGTGGAATGTTCTCTGTATGCTGAAAATAAAGGAAATGTTTTGGCCTATAGCACCATAGAAGTGGATGGAGAATCAGAGGACAGACAGGTAGGAGAAGGGAGGAATTAGTCAGTCAACTTCTGACCCCAAAGGAGGAACATGTAAGAGATACAGGTGAGCCACAGGCTGAGACACATGGCAGGCAGATTACTAGAAATAGGTTGAATTAAGATGAAAGAGCTACATGGTAATGTGCTTGAGACATGGGCCAAAAAGTATAAAGTTGATATAAATGTGTGATTCATTTCTTTGGGAGACAAAAGTCGCAGCAGACCAGGTGTGAAACACCATGCCCAAATGGGCCTGAGAAACCTTATACAACAGATGGCGACCCTGGGCATGTCCAAACACCTGCCAAAAGCCTGAGAAAGTTTAAAAAGCTTAAAAAGCATTCTAGATCACTGAAACAGAGCCAAAAGCAGCTTTCTGAATTGCATATCTGAATTGATTTATGGTACATAGACGGTGCAGTGTTCAGGCTGAAATTTAACAATGGTTCATTCACGGCACACAGCTTAAATTCATGTTTCAACAAAGGCTTGGCATAAGTGTAATTGATTTAAGGTTTCTGCTTATACTGAACAGAAAGGAAACAGAGTCAAAAACAGTTTTTCTTGTAGCAGCAATTCCTGAGTCTGCTCTGTTGGCCAGCAGTGGCAAAGATGCAGTGGGTTCCTCTGCCTTATTGAAAAGCTGCCAAAAGTGGCAGAGTCAGCAATTAAAGTGATATCCACATTTTAACAGCTCTTTGGTTTAGAAAATGACTAAGAATTCTCAACAAAACAGATTTAGACTCACAAAACCTCTAAACAGGGTACAATGTATATAGAATATGCATAGGATTCATAGAAAAAAAGGGTAAAGAAAGCCCTTTAAGAAAGAGAAACAGGAAAAAAGATAAAAAGGCCATATGAAGATGGCAGACAAACAGAGAGTCTGGATTACATTTATTGTGTTTTCTTTTAATTTTTTAATGTTTAATGAGCTAACGGCAGAAAAATGGTTGATTGCTAAGGCTGCTAATTTGGACAAACATATATATTTTAAAGATATTTTGACTTTAAAATCTGTAAGAATATGTTACTTGGGAAAAGAGTTTCTGTTTTCGTCTCCACAGAAGATAAAATCCTGTGGATTTGTTCCAGGCAAATATGATTTTTTTTTGCCAAGGCCACCTGAACATTCTCAGCTTCCAAGAAGCTGGTTGAGATGATCCAGCTTCAAGACCCCATGAGATCAACAACGTCCATTGATAGCAGGAAGTAGCAAAAGAAAGAAAGCTATGTCCAATTTCCCAAAACATTACTTATTAATTTTTTTTCATTACAAATGGTTAATGGTCATAGTTAATCTCTTTAAAAAAAAAGAAAAGCAAAAGGGGGAAGATATGATATAGGAATGATTAGAAAAGATAAGTGAATTTTGGTTTATTGATATAAACTTAAGGTTAAGGTTAGGGAAACAGATCTGCTTGGAGTGAATGCTCATCTAAGCCACCTTGGGACCTTGGGACCTCCTGCCCTTGCTGGGGAGTGGATAAAGTGATGAGGAGAAGTGATAGTGACTGGGAGGGGCAGGAGTGAGAAAGGAGTTTTAATAAGGGTATACATGGATAAAAACTATGACTTTATTCATAGCAAAAAAATCAAAAACAAAAATAAAAACAACAACAACAACAACAAACATCCCTTGGTCCAGTTTGGGTCAGTGCTACACTACGAGGTTGCTTCCTCTCTTAGTCTGCTCTTAGTGTCTTAGTATGTTGTGGAGTTGTCTTTGTGTTTCATAGCTCACTTAGGTCACCTTGTGATGAAATCTGGTAGAGATATGGCAGAGTATTGGAACTGGTGAGTCTAGCAAGCTAGGTTTGCTGGGGGTTTGTGATTACAGAGAGTTTCCCTACTGCCTTGGGTAGAACTGACTGGGGGTAAGGTTCCAAGGGCTGTGTCGCAGAGCTGAATTTAAGAGACTGTGGTCTTTGCTTGGCCTGGGCAGTGTGCCACATAGCTGATAATCTGCTGGGTGCCAGGGGCCTGTGGGTTTCCAATTGTTGTAGGAGTCACTGAAGTCACCATGTGATGACATAGGTTGTGGATGGGGGTGTGGTTTTGGCACTGGATTTCTAAAAGGCTGGGCATTATGCTTGCAGTGGGATACCTTACTGGCTTGGATTTAGTGGGGCTGGGTGGGGTTAGGAATCAAGGGACGTATCCCTTGCTCAAATTTCAGAAGCTGTGGTATCTGCTTGCCCTAGGTGGGGTGCCACTTACCTCTTGGTCTTCTGTGGTCAGTTCTCTGTGGGTTTCATTTGTCACAGAAGTCACTGGGGTCACCTGAAATATACCAATTCTTGATGTCTATTATATTTAAAATTAAAAAGTTAAAAGATAAGTAACTGGTCATTATATTTCAAATTACAATATGACTATGGTGATGTGACAGGGAAAATGTACCTCATTGTGTTTCAGCTGAACAATCTTTATTTTAACTGAAAACGACCTGGTTCCTTTTTTAACCCTTTCATCAAAAAAACTTTGGAAAATAATCAACCCTGTTCAGGAGAATAGAAGTTGAAATTCCTCAGATAACTACATTTTTTGCTTTTGTTAAACTTGTTCTAGCTTACTTTTTTCCTCCACTAATTCTCCAACAGCATATAGAATTTCTGAGTTCCTAGCCTTTAAACTCTCCCTGTAAAAATGCATTCAAGTCTATTCTTTGAGAAATGTTTTTCTTCAGGTAGTACTCAAGCTGGCTTAATAGAAATCTTAAATTTGAACTTTGATCATGTTGAATTGTATCTGGGTCCTCATCTTAAAAATCATTTGTATATGAAACTAATTCATTACAAAATGTATTTTAAAGACTGTTAAAGTGACAATTTATTTCTAATTCAGTTAAGAACTAGGTTTTCTAAAAGGTCACACTACTAGACATACAGAAATATATGCACACTGAATTTAATACTGTTAATACATAAATATTAAAATATGTCAGGAGATGACTTGAGACCTGGAATCTGCCAGATATAGTCTACCCTTCATATACTGCAATTAGAGAACACCACAGAAAATGGGCAGTGCAGAAATCCAAACTATTCTATTAAGAGATCTAATCAAATTCAGCAAGACCACTGTGCCAAATGGAATTTCATAGCATCCAATTTTTATTTTTTTTATGTATTCCAAGTATTTTCATAATTTAAGAAACTAAAAAGGGCCAACTAGACCTCATACTGGGGGGTAAGGCATAATAATTCATGTGATTTGAAAGCAATATAATAATGGACATAGGACAGTGCTATTCAGAAAGAACTCAGAGAAATGGAGAACCAGAGAGAGATGGCTATTCAAAACACTAATCATTTAAATGCCATAAGGAAACTTGTTACTGAGTTAGCTACTAAAATTGAGAAAACAAAAATAAACAAATAGAAACCACTACAAAATAAATGTAGAAAAGGCAGAAAATTGAAAAATTGTATAATTTGCTATGAGTGAAGGATCTCATGCCCCATTTATATTTGAATTTCATTAGTTGCATCAGTGTATGTTGCACAAATACAACCATGCAAATGAGAAATACATCAGTATTCCTTTTTCAAAGTTCTATTGAATATTTATTTATTTTGAGAAGCACACTGTATAGTGATAAGTAGTTTATGTTACAGAAGGTGGCATTTATATGCTGTTGTTCTATCTCTGTTATTTAATTAAAATATTATCACATCTTGTCCTTTTGTGTTTTCAAACCATTTTAAAGAACTTACATATACAATTTCATTCAGAATAATAGACACTAGCATACTTGAGTTGTATGTATGAATGTATGTATGTATGTATGTATGTATGTATGTTTGTTTGTGCATATTTATATTTGTTTATATTAATACAAATATACTTATGGGTATTCGCATATAACCATACACACCTATACATAATACACACACATATGTATATACATATTCTGCTCAATGTGTATATTGTTATTTTTATCTGCATGTTCTCAATGTTCACCATTTAATAATAGATTTGGTGCTCTTTCCTAGGGAATGTTGTTTTCTCTTGCTTTCAGCAATCCTTAGGTACATTAAGATCTCATTTCTCAGAAAACATGCAAAAAGTGTAACAAATAGGAGAGTAATACAAAAACAATATCTACTCACAATGCAAGACCAAGTGGCTGCGTGGTACAGATACCATCTATCAATTTATAATACATGTGCTGCCCTCAATGGTCAGTGAACATCATGCAAAAATAATGTAAATCCAAGAGAATCAAATATCTTTTGAGATGCTCCTCATAAAAGGGTCAGGGAAGCGACACCCTCAATGTTTCAACAGGGCTGCCTATATGTGACCTCAAATATTACTTCAGAATGCTAATATAAAGAGTGAGATTTCCTGTAGGACTCATTTTCCCACTTTTAAGTAATATAAATGAATGAATTTACTCTTTGCATCATCTAATAACCATCATGGAAGATTTAATCTGCAGATGTGTAACCCATGCCTGTGACAGTCCATGATTTCTCACCATGACTAAAGAATAGATACATAGAAAATAAAATGCTACATATAAATTCAGACTTATGTGGATCCCTGTCATCATAGATGGAGAAAATGAATGATTGCTTCTCCTTAGTAAGATAGGTATACATGTTGTTCATCTTACCCAAGAGGTGAATAACTTATCTTAGCTAATATACTTTATGAATAAGAGGTTGGTCAGCAGTTGCCATCAAACATTCACCAGAAGTATTTGAACCAGAACTATCTCAAGGTGGCTAAATAACTCTAAGAGGAAGATCAAAAAACTCAAACTCAGTAGCAGAAATGGCAGAAAGAACTCAAACTAAAAAAATTTAATAACTGCTAAGGAAATCAGGAGAAACTGGCAAATGATGTGGGAAGACAAGGCACCCAGAAGAAGTCAAATGCTAAATACAGATGGTAAGTACAAAGTAATGGCATGTCTTCCTTTACAATTTAACATTGTTGCTAACTTAACACAAGGATTTATTTATGTCAGTATGGGGCTCTAACATCAGATACATCTGTATTCACACTTAGTGCTTTAATCCCAAATTCAATATGGAATTTTCAAGCCAATCCTTTTACTGCTGTTAATTCAGTATAGACTCAATTACTGTCTCTAACTAACGTTACATAAGAATACATTATATATCAGAAAAAGATTTACTCCTATATCTTCTAATGCTGTGTGCTTCTTACATTTCCATTCAGAAGTTTACTGTGGTAACAAAATTATGGTAATTTCCACTAAAATATTCATATTGCCAAAATAGCCTATACATCAGATAAGGTAAGGTACATTATCACATAAATTTTTATCACAATTCTTCAGCTATTTTATAGACAGTCTGCTATGACCTGGTGTTATGCTCAGTCATGCTCAGTGGAAGACTTACATTACAATAAGAACCAAGAGGAACTGGTTATGTGTTAGGGAACACTTTCATATTTATCATCTCTTAGGTATAAAATCATTTTATGTGAGTTATCTGTATGACCTACAGATCAGTTTCTACAAATGTTCCCATTATAATCCACAAACATCTATGCAGCATTCTCTTCTTTGGTGGCTTTGCTATTCAGAATAAAATACAAAACACACACATGGCTTATTGCCTTTGCAGACTAATCTGCCCATTGTGCAGTTTCAGACTCATTAATAACCAGCAATGTTTGAGAGTAACGTGACTTACAGATTCTGTCTCTGTGACCTCAACTCCCTCCAGAACTGCAATGGTCATTTATCCTGCAGCAACAATGATAGTGATGGCTTTAGGAAAAAATACTTTAGAAAACTTTTTCAGCTGCTAAATAACAAAGATATTTAGAGTTTATTATGAATAGGTCCAATGGACAAGGTGTTTTAAAGTGGCATTGATTTCATGATTCATGATGTAACTTGGAAAATGCAAGTAAGACATCCAAATTTATCCTCTGCTACAAAGCAATCTTCATGTTAGTCTGGGCTACGTTAGGCTTTGTCTAAAAAAATAAAATACTAGGAATGGACAAATAAAGGAGACAGAAATATATTTTGAGAGGACAATGCCTGTGTTTTGAAGCTCTGTTTTAAGTGGAGCTTCTATTAGCTCCTCTCATTTAAAAGTTGTTCAGATGATTGATATTCAATTCTGAATTTATTTCTGGTTCTATGTCATAAAAATATTTATATATACATAGGTAATAAAAGAGAGATTTAGATGATACTCCCATATTTCATACTTGGTATCCAAATGTTTATCTTACTCTCCATACATAGTAGCCAAAGGTAGCTTTATGGTTGTTCCAGTCTTTCTGGATCAAAAGAAATAAGTGTAGACAAAAATGCTATGTTAAGATATTTAATAAAACTAATCTGAAAATTTTGAGAAGAGTCAACCATAGAGCAAAGACAAAAATTTCAGGAAACAGGGACCACACATTTTAACCTAGATATAGAAATATTGAAAGAGGAAGTTTTGATAGCTGGGCAGAGAGCGAGAGAGAGAGAGAGAGAGAAGAACTTTTTTAACTTTCCTGAATTATTCCTTCTTGGAAAGAGGAGAGAAAGTTTTGGAATTGGAGGTTTTTTTGGAGACAGTCCTGAGGAGAAGGTGGCTGAGACATGGCTATGATTTGTTCCTCTATCTTTCTGATAGTCCACAAATTATCTACAGCTGTTTAATATAATACTAAATAAAATTTGTGCTATGTCTTACATCCAAACTTTGTGGCACAAATTTGTTTTTAAAAAGCTCTAAAGGCCAAAGATATACATGGCCAGAATCACTATCTGACTGACTTGGTTTTCTGTTTGAAGTTATTGTTCAGAATTACACAGATCCCTCCACACATGTCTTCTTCCCAAAATGAATCTGAATCATTATTGACAATAATTTTGGTGAGTCAACTGGGATTTATCAAAAAGGGGATTTGTTTTATGACAGAGAATATTTTTCCACATTTAAAATGAGAAACATTATTATGATGGAAGGTGTTTTATCTTTATTTTTATTCTAGACAGTATGAACCTGTACCCATGAAAGGAGAGGATAACATATAAAATTAATTATCTCATTGTCTATTATAAATGTTATTTGTTTGATTATTTCTGCTTTATTATTTAAAAAGTAAGTTAATATGAGTGCCAAGATTAAAGTCTAAACAAAATTTGTTAAAAGAGAACACAGAGATTTTCAGACTTTGTAGCACAAACTTAGACTGCATTGAAAGAGATTCAAGAGGCAAATATCAGGCAAAGGCTGAAATATCAGAGAGAAGAAACACCACAGTCAAATCTCACCCAGTTTTCTTTCAACTTCTTCCTCCTTACTCCTGGTCACTTCTGCCACTGCTGGTTTCTTATGCAGCCTTAAATACCTTTTTTTTGCCAACTGTATCCAATCCCAGTCAGGATAAAAGGCACAAGCTTCTTTATTTGGTAGTCAGCCTTGAAATCACAAAAACACAGAAAGTTCTGTCTTTGCAGTTAAGATCACCACTCTCAAGCTTTAGCTGTGCTGGGATTAAATGTATGTGCCATTGAAGCTCAGCTTTGGCTTTGTACTAAAAGATTAAGAAATTCCTGAGCTATGTCTGCAAGTTTTTGACTGAGTGTTGATTACTGGATACTTCAAGTTCTTTTAAATATTTAACATATCACCATAAGCCAAAAGGGATTCAAGGGCTAAAATATACCTTTACAGATTTTTTTGCAAAGATTGACTGCAACAATAAATATAATGGTACCATATTCAAAAGCAAGGTAAATAGTAATTAAAATTATGGCTTTTGAAAATACTAACTCACAATAAAAAAGGAAAATTAATCTGCTATTGGCAAGATTATCACTTTTGAAGGATTGAGTTCAGGAAATAATTAATATTAAATCTCATAACTATAATGATAATTGGATAGGAGAGGTTATTTCTAGAGGTTTAAAAATAAAAGAATCAAATATTACTAGTGTGGAAGGTCACCTAAAAGGGGACTGTAAAAATGAAATTGACAGAAATGGTGTCTTTGCTAAGAATAATCTCAAGAGAATGCCACTCCCTCTGGAATATGCTGAATGAGTAGCAAATGCAGGCATTGGAACAATAAATGCAAATCAACAAGGAGCAAACAAGGTGATCTTTCTATTTAGGAAATGCCCTGGGGGACCTTTCACAGGCCATGTAAAAAACTCAGGTTTTACTTATCTTGTCACCATGAAGGAAATTCATTCTCAGAAGAATTAAAGAATATGATAAACATTGAAATAATTTGCTCTAGAGAATAATAAAGATTAAGAAAAAAACACAATCTGAAAAAAACCAAATTTGATTTAAAAATATTAGTAAGAGAACCACCTGAAATTTAGAAAGCTAGTCTGTTTCTACAAGTGAACTGAAGCTATGAAAACCATCAAAATTTATATTTATTTTAAACAGCAGAAACATTTGGATAAGGAGAAATGATGATTTATTCACCAATGTGACAATTCCATAAGTTGTAAAGAAAACTCACTAAACAAGGGTCAGGGCAGAGTTTGTTTTTATTATTACAGAAACTAGAAATACCTTTGAGAGACCAAAAGTCCTTGGATATCTAGATGTCTAAATCAGAAGGAAAGGCTATCCAGAAAAAAATTTACAAGCAAAGAAAAATGCAGCCATATTGGTGCCAACATACTCTATATGGTAAA